>JAPTYO010000053.1:0-260636 GCA_036873135.1 Clarkia xantiana subsp. parviflora | reverse complement strand
GAATTGGATGATTTCAGGTGCGTTTTCATTTATTCTAGGCCTATTTTATATTTCCAATGTCAATTTCGCGTTTTAGCTTACTTCAAAGTTCACTGTTTTTTCCATAGGCAGCTGCCTATGGGTTTTTCGCATTTTTAATTTGCCGATATCTCCTCACTCGGACCTCCGAATTGGATAATTTCAGGTGCGTTTTCATTTATTCTAGGCCTATTTTATTTCCAATGTCAATTTCACGTTTTAGCTAATTTCAAAGTTCACCTGTTTTTTCCATAGGCAGCGCCTATGGGTTTTTCGCGCATTTTTTTAATTTGCCGATATCTCCTCACTCGGACCTCCGAATTGGATGATTTCAGTGCGTTTACATTTATTCTAGGCCTATTTTATATTTCAAATGTCAATTTGCGTTTCGCTAATTTCAAAGTTCACTGTTTTTTCCATAGGCAGCTGCCTATCGTTTTTTCGCAATTTTTAATTTGCCGATATCTCATCACTCGGACCTCCGATTGGATGAATTTCAGGTGTGTTTTCATTTATTCTAGGCTATTTTATTTTCCAATGTCAATTTCGCGTTTTAGCTAATTTCAAAGTTCACTGTTTTTTCCATAGGCAGCTGCCTATGGGTTTTTCGCATTTTTTAATTTGACGATATCTCCTCACACGGACCTCCGAATTGGATGATTTCAAGTGCGTTTACATTTATTCTAGGCCTATTTTATATTTCAAATGTCAATTTTGCGTTTTCGCTAATTTCAAAGTTCACTGTTTTTTCCATAGGCAGCTGCCTATGGTTTTTTCGCAATTTTTAATTTGCCGATATCTCCTCACTCGGACCTCCGAATTGGATGATTTTCAGGTGTGTTTTCATTTATTCTAGGCCTATTTTATATTTCCAATGTCAATTTCGCGTTTTAGCTAACTTCAAAGTTCACTGTTTTTTCCATAGGCAGCTGCCTATGTTGGTTTTTCGCAATTTTTAATTTGCCGATATCTCCTCACTCAGACATCCGAATTGGATGATTTCAGGTGTGTTTTCATTTATTATAGACCTATTTTATATTTCAAATGTCAATTTGCATTTTCGCTAATTTCAAAGTTCATTGTTTTTTCCATAGGCAGCTGCCTATGGGTTTTTCGCATTTTTTAATTTGCCGATATCTCCTCACTCGGACCTCCGAATTGGATGATTTCAAGTGCTTTTACATTTATTCTAGTCCTATTTTATATTTCAAATGTCAATTTTGCGTTTCGCTAATTTCAAAGTTCACTGTTTTTTCCATAGGCAGCTGCCTATGGGTTTTTCGCATTTTTAATTTGCCGATATCTCCTCACTCGGACCTCCGAATTGGATGATTTCAGTGTGTTTTCATTTATTCTAGGCCTATTTTATATTTCCAATGTCAATTTCTCGTTTTAGCTAACTTCAAAGTTCACTGTTTTTTCCATAGGCAGCTGCCTATGGGTTTTTCGCATTTTTTAATTTGTCGATATCTCCTCCCTCGGACCTCTAAATTGGATGATTTCTGGTGCGTTTTCATTTATTCTAGGCCTATTTATATTTCAAATGTCAATTTTGCGTTTCGCTAATTTCAAAGTTCACTGTTTTTTCCATAGGCAGCTGCCTATGGATTTTTTCGCAATTTTTAATTTGCCGATATCTCCTCACTCGGACCTCCGAATTGGATGATTTCAGGTGTGTTTTCATTTATTCTAGGCCTATTTTATATTTCAAATGTCAATTTCGCGTTTTCGCTAATTTCAAAGTTCACTGTTTTTTTCCATAGGCAGCTGCTTATGGTTTTTCACATTTTTTAATTTCCGATATCTCCTCACTCGGACCTCTGAATTGGATGATTTCTGGTGCGTTTTCATTTATCTAGGCCTATTTTATATTTCCAATGTCAATTTCGCGTTTTAGCTTACTTCAAAGTTCACTGTTTTTTCCATAGGCAGCTGCCTATGGTTTTTCGCATTTTTTAATTTGCCGATATCTCCTCACTCGGAACCTCCGAATTGGATATTTCAGGTGCGTTTTCATTTATTCTAGGCCTATTTTATATTTCCAATGTCAATTCACGTTTTAGCTAATTTCAAAGTTCACTGTTTTTTCCATAGGCAGCTGCCTATGGGTTTTTCGCATTTTTTAATTTGCCGATATCTCCTCACTCGGACCTCCGAATTGGATGATTTCAAGTGCGTTTACATTTATTCTAGGCCTATTTTATATTCAATGTCAATTTTGCGTTTTCGCTAATTTCAAAGTTCACTGTTTTTCCATAGGCAGCTGCCTATCGGTTTTTTCGCAATTTTTAATTTGCCGATATCTCATCACTCGGACCTCCGAATTGGATGATTTCAGGTGTGTTTTCATTTATTCTAGGCCTATTTTTTATATTCCAATGTCAATTTCACGTTTTAGCTAACTTCAAAGTTCACTGTTTTTTCCATAGGCAGCTGCCTATGGGTTTTTTCGCATTTTTTATTTGCCGATATCTCCTCACTCGGACATCCGAATTTGATGATTTCAGGTGTGTTTTCATTTATTCTAGGCCTATTTTATATTTCCAATGTCAATTTCGCGTTTTAGCTAACTTCAAAGTTCACTGTTTTTTCCATAGGCAGTTGCCTATGGTTTTTTTCGCATTTTTTAATTTGCCGATATCTCCTCCCTCGGACCTCTGAATTGGATGATTTCTGGTGCGTTTTCATTTATTCTAGGCCTATTTTATATTTCAAATGTCAATTTTGCGTTTTCGCTAATTTCAAAGTTCACTGTTTTTTCCATAGGCTGCTGCCTATGGGTTTTTCGCAATTTTTAATTTGCCGATATCTCCTCACTCGGACCTCCGAATTGGATGATTTCAGGTGTGTTTTCATTTATTATAGGCCTATTTTATATTTCAAATGTCAATTTTGCGTTTTCGCTAATTTAAAAGTTCACGTGTTTTTTCCATAAGCAACTGCCTTGGGTTTTTCGCAATTTTTAATTTGCCGATATCTCCTCACTCGGACTTCCGAATTGGATGATTTCAGGTGTGTTTTCATTTATTATAGGCCTATTTATATTTCAAATGTCAATTTTGCGTTTTCGCTAATTTAAAAGTTCACTGTTTTTTCCATAAGCACTGCCTTTGGGTTTTTCGCAATTTTTAATTTGCCGATATCTCCTCACTCGGACTTCCGAATTGGATGATTTCAGGTGTGTTTTCATTTATTCTAGGCCTATTTTATATTTCAAATGTCAATTTCACGTTTTCGCTAATTTCAAAGTTCACTGTTTTTTTCATAGGCAGCTGCCTATGGGTTTTTCGCATTTTTTAATTTGCCGATATCTCCTCACTCGAACCTCTGAATTGGATGATTTCTGGTGCGTTTTCATTTATTATAGGCCTATTTTATATTTCCAATGTCAATTTCGCGTTTTAGCTTACTTCAAAGTTCACTGTTTTTTCCATAGGCAGCTGCCTATGGGTTTTTCGCATTTTTTAAGTTGCCGATATCTCCTCACTCGGACCTCCGAATTGGATTATTTCAAGTGCGTTTTCATTTATTCTAGCCTATTTTATATTTCCAATGTCAATTTCACGTTTTAGCTGATTTCACAAGTTCACTGTTTTTTCCATAGGCAGTTGCCTATGGGTTTTTCGCATTTTTTAATTTGCCGATATCTCCTCACTCGGACCTCCGAATTGATTGATTTCAAGTGCGTTTACATTTATTCTAGGCCTATTTTATATTTCAATGTCAATTTTCGTTTTCGCTAATTTCAAAGTTCACTGTTTTTTCCATAGGCAGCTGCCTATGGGTTTTTCGCAATTTTTAATTTGCCGATATCTCCTCACTCGGACCTCCGAATTGGATGATTTCAGGTGTGTTTTCATTTATTCTAGGCCTATTTTATATTTCCAATGTCAATTTCGCGTTTTAGCTAACTTCAAAGTTCACTGTTTTTTCCATAGGCAGCTGCCTATGGGTTTTTCGCATTTTTAATTTGCCGATATCTCCTCACTCGGACATCCGAATTGGATGATTTCAGGTGTGTTTTCATTTATTATAGACCTATTTTATATTTTAAATGTCAATTTTGCATTTTTGCTAATTTCAAAGTTCACTGTTTTTTCCATAGGCAGCTGCCTATGGGTTTTCGCATTTTTTAATTTGCCGATATCTCTTCACTCGGACCTCCGAATTGGATGATTTCAAGTGCCTTTACATTTATTTTAGGCCTATTTTATATTTCAATGTCAATTTGCGTTTTTGCTAATTTCAAAGTTCACTGTTTTTTCCATAGGCAACTGCCATATGGGTTTTTTCGCATTTTTAATTTGCCGATATCTCCTCACTCGGACGTCCGAATTGGATGATTTCAGGTGTGTTTTCATTTATTCTAGGCTATTTTATATTTCCAATGTCAATTTCGCGTTTTAGCTAACTTCAAAGTTCACTGTTTTTTCCATAGGCAGCTGCCTATGGGTTTTTTCGCATTTTTTAATTTGCCGATATCTCCTCCTCGGACCTCTGAATTGGATGATTTCTGGTGCGTTTTCATTTATTCTAGGCCTATTTTATATTTCAAATGTCAATTTTGCGTTTTCGCTATTTCAAAGTTCACTGTTTTTTCCATAGGCAGTTGCCTATGGGTTTTTCGCAATTTTTATTTTGCCGATATCTCCTCACTCGTACCTCCGAATTGGATGATTTCAGGTGTGTTTTCATTTATTCTAGGCCTATTTTTATATTTCCAATGTCAATTTCGCGTTTTAGCTAAATTCAAAGTTCACTGTTTTTTCCATAGGTAGCTGCCTATGAGTTTTTCGCATTTTTTTTATTTGCCGATATCTCCTCTCACTCGGACCTCCGAATTGGATGATTTCAGGTGTGTTTTCATGTATTATAGGCCAATTTATATTTCAAATGTCAATTTTGCGTTTTCGCTAATTTAAAGTTCACTGTTTTTTCCATAGGCAGCTGCCTATGGTTTTTCGCAATTTTTAATTTGCCGATATCTCCTCCCTCGGACCTCCGAATTGGATGATTTCATGTGTTTTTCATTTATTCTAGGCCTATTTTATATTTCAATGTCAATTTCGCGTTTTAGCTAACTTCAAAGTTCACTGTTTTTTCCATAGGCAGCTGCCTATGGTTTTTTCGCATTTTTTAATTTGCCGATATCTCCTCACTCGACATCCGAATTGGATGATTTCAGGTGTGTTTTCATTTATTATAGACCTATTTTATATTTCAAATGTCAATTTTGCGTTTTCGCTAATTTAAAAGTTCACTATTTTTTCCATAGGCAGCTGCCTATGGGTTTTTCACATTTTTAATTTGCCGATATCTCCTCACTCGGACATCCGAATTGGATGATTTCAGGTGTGTTTTCATTTATTATAGACCTATTTTATATTTCAAATGTCAATTTCGCATTTTCGCTAATTTCAAAGTTCACTGTTTTTTCCATAGGCAGCTGCCTATGGGTTTTTCGCATTTTTTAAGTTGCCGATATCTCCTCACTCGGACCTCCGAATTGGATTATTTCAAGTGCATTTACATTTATTCTAGGCCTATTTTATATTTCAAATGTCAATTTTGCGTTTTCGCTAATTTCAAAGTTCACTGTTTTTTCCATAGGCATCGCACAAAAATTCCAGCATCACTGTTATGATATTTTGGTGCCCCCTCGACAATAGATCCAATTAACTCCAGAGCAGACATATATTCTCGTGTTTCTTCGTGCTCTCAATATTCAGGCACGTCTCATATTTGGTATCAGCCGACGATCCAATGGACCCATCGTTGGAGACAGCTATGAAAGAATTCTTCAGAACAAAGCAGAATTCTTTAAGAACAAGATGTTCTTCAAAGAACAGACCTGTCCCTAGACCGATAGATAAGATGATACTAGGAGGGCTGGGATATCACCGGAAGCAGCTTGCGGTTGAAGAGGTGGCCGAGAAAGCTGCCTATGGGTTTTTCGCATTTTTTAATTTGTCGATATCTCCTCACTCGGACCTCCGAATTGGATGATTTCAGGTGTGTTTTCATTTATTCTAGGCCTATTTTATATTTCAAATGTCAATTTCGCGTTTTCGCTAATTTCAAAGTTCACTGTTTTTTCCATAGGCAGCTGCTTATGGGTTTTTCGCATTTTTTAATTTGCCGATATCTCCTCACTCGGACCTCTGAATTGGATGATTTCTGGTGCGTTTTCATTTATTCTAGGCCTATTTTATATTTCCAATTTCAATTTCACGTTTTAGCTAATTTCAAAGTTCACTGTTTTTTCCATAGGCAGCTGCCTATGGGTTTTTCGCATTTTTTAATTTGCCGATATCTCCTCACTCGGACCTCCGAATTGGATGATTTCAGTGCGTTTACATTTATTCTAGGCCTATTTTATATTTCAAATGTCAATTTTGCGTTTTCGCTAATTTCAAAGTTCACTGTTTTTTCCATAGGCAGCTGCCTATGGGTTTTTCGCAATTTTTAATTTGCCGATATCTCATCACTCGGACCTCCGAATTGGATGATTTCAGGTGTGTTTTCATTTATTCTAGGCCTATTTTATATTTCCAATGTCAATTTCGCGTTTTAGCTAACTTCAAAGTTCACTGTTTTTTCCATAGGCAGCTGCCTATGGGTTTTTCGCATTTTTTAATTTGCCGATATCTCCTCACTCGGACATCCGAATTTGATGATTTCAGGTGTGTTTTCATTTATTCTAGGCCTATTTTATATTTCCAATGTCAATTTCGCGTTTTAGCTAACTTCAAAGTTCACTGTTTTTTCCATAGGCAGTTGCCTATGGATTTTTCGCATTTTCTAATTTGCCGATATCTCCTCCCTCGGACCTCTGAATTGGATGATTTCTGGTGCGTTTTCATTTATTCTAGGCCTATTTTATATTTCAATGTCATTTTGCGTTTTCGCTAATTTAAAAGTTCACTGTTTTTTCCATAGGCAGCTGCCTATGGGTTTTTCGCAATTTTTAATTTGCCGATATCTCCTCACTCGGACCTCCGAATTGGATGATTTCAGGTGTGTTTTCATTTATTCTAGCCTATTTTATATTTCCAATGTCAATTTCGCGTTTTAGCTAACTTCAAAGTTCACTGTTTTTTCCATAGGTAGCTGCCTATGAGTTTTTCGCATTTTTTAATTTGCCGATATCTCCTCACTCGGACCTCCGAATTGGATGATTTCAGGTGTGTTTTCATGTATTATAGGCCTATTTTATATTTCAAATGTCAATTTTGCGTTTCGCTAATTTAAAAGTTCACTGTTTTTTCCATAGGCAACTGCCTATGGGTTTTTCGCATTTTTAATTTGCCGATATCTCCTCACTCGGACCTCCGAATTGGATGATTTCAGGTGTGTTTTCATTTATTCTAGGCCTATTTTATATTTCCAATGTCAATTTCGCGTTTTAGCTAATTTCAAAGTTCACTGTTTTTTCCATAGGCAGCTGCCTATGGGTTTTTCGCATTTTTTAATTTGACGATATCTCCTCACACGGACCTCCGAATTGGATGATTTCAAGTGCGTTTACATTTATTCTAGGCCTATTTTATATTTCAAATGTCAATTTTGCGTTTTCGCTAATTTCAAAGTTCACTGTTTTTTCCATAGGCAGCTGCCTATGGGTTTTTCGCAATTTTTAATTTGCCGATATCTCCTCACTCGGACCTCCGAATTGGATGATTTCAGGTGTGTTTTCATTTATTCTAGGCCTATTTTATATTTCCAATGTCAATTTCGCGTTTTAGCTAACTTCAAAGTTCACTGTTTTTTCCATAGGCAGCTGCCTATGGGTTTTTTCGCAATTTTTAATTTGCCGATATCTCCTCACTCAGACATCCGAATTGGATGATTTCAGGTGTGTTTTCATTTATTATAGACCTATTTTATATTTCAAATGTCAATTTTGCATTTTCGCTAATTTCAAAGTTCATTGTTTTTTTCCATAGGCAGCTGCCTATGGGTTTTTCGCATTTTTTAATTTGCCGATATCTCCTCACTCGGACCTCCGAATTGGATGATTTCAAGTGCGTTTACATTTATTCTAGTCCTATTTTATATTTCAAATGTCAATTTTGCGTTTTCGCTAATTTCAAAGTTCACTGTTTTTTCCATAGGCAGCTGCCTATGGGTTTTTTCGCATTTTTTAATTTGCCGATATCTCCTCACTCGGACCTCCGAATTGGATGATTTCAGGTGTGTTTTCATTTATTCTAGGCCTATTTTATATTTCCAATGTCAATTTCTCGTTTTAGCTAACTTCAAAGTTCACTGTTTTTTCCATAGGCAGCTGCCTATGGGTTTTTCGCATTTTTTAATTTGTCGATATCTCCTCCCTCGGACCTCTGAATTGGATGATTTCTGGTGCGTTTTCATTTATTCTAGGCCTATTTTATATTTCAAATGTCAATTTTGCGTTTTCGCTAATTTCAAAGTTCACTGTTTTTTCCATAGGCACTGCCTATGGATTTTTCGCAATTTTTAATTTGCCGATATCTCCTCACTCGGACCTCCGAATTGGATGATTTCAGGTGTGTTTTCATTTATTCTAGGCCTATTTTATATTTCAAATGTCAATTTCGCGTTTTCGCTAATTTCAAAGTTCACTGTTTTTTCCATAGGCAGCTGCTTATGGGTTTTTCACATTTTTTAATTTGCAGATATCTCCTCACTCGGACCTCTGAATTGGATGATTTCTGGTGCGTTTTCATTTATTCTAGGCCTATTTTATATTTCCAATGTCAATTTCGCGTTTTAGCTTACTTCAAAGTTCACTGTTTTTTCCATAGGCAGCTGCCTATGGGTTTTTCGCATTTTTTAATTTGCCGATATCTCCTCACTCGGACCTCCGAATTGGATAATTTCAGGTGCGTTTTCATTTATTCTAGGCCTATTTTATATTTCCAATGTCAATTTCACGTTTTAGCTAATTTCAAAGTTCACTGTTTTTTCCATAGGCAGCTGCCTATGGGTTTTTCGCATTTTTTAATTTGCCGATATCTCCTCACTCGGACCTCCGAATTGGATGATTTCAAGTGCGTTTACATTTATTCTAGGCCTATTTTATATTTCAAATGTCAATTTTGCGTTTTCGCTAATTTCAAAGTTCACTGTTTTTCCATAGGCAGCTGCCTATCGGTTTTTTCGCAATTTTTAATTTGCCGATATCTCATCACTCGGACCTCCGAATTGGATGATTTCAGGTGTGTTTTCATTTATTCTAGGCCTATTTTATATTTCCAATGTCAATTTCGCGTTTTAGCTAATTTCAAAGTTCACTGTTTTTTCCATAGGCAGCTGCCTATGGGTTTTTCGCATTTTTTAATTTGACGATATCTCCTCACACGGACCTCCGAATTGGATGATTTCAAGTGCGTTTACATTTATTCTAGGCCTATTTTATATTTCAAATGTCAATTTTGCGTTTTCGCTAATTTCAAAGTTCACTGTTTTTTCCATAGGCAGCTGCCTATGGGTTTTTTCGCAATTTTTAATTTGCCGATATCTCCTCACTCGGACCTCCGAATTGGATGATTTCAGTGTGTTTTCATTTATTCTAGGCCTATTTTATATTTCCAATGTCAATTTCGCGTTTTAGCTAACTTCAAAGTTCACTGTTTTTTCCATAGGCAGCTGCCTATGGGTTTTTCGCAATTTTTAATTTGCCGATATCTCCTCACTCAGACTCCGAATTGGATGATTTCAGGTGTGTTTTCATTTATTATAGACCTATTTTATATTTCAAATGTCAATTTTGCATTTTCGCTAATTTCAAAGTTCATTGTTTTTTCCATAGGCAGCTGCCTATGGGTTTTTCGCATTTTTTAATTTGCCGATATCTCCTCACTCGGACCTCCGAATTGGATGATTTCAAGTGCGTTTACATTTATTCTAGTCCTATTTTATATTTCAAATGTCAATTTTGCGTTTTCGCTAATTTCAAAGTTCACTGTTTTTTCCATAGGCAGCTGCCTATGGGTTTTTCGCATTTTTTAATTTGCCGATATCTCCTCACTCGGACCTCCGAATTGGATGATTTCAGGTGTGTTTTCATTTATTCTAGGCCTATTTTATATTTCCAATGTCAATTTCTCGTTTTAGCTAACTTCAAAGTTCACTGTTTTTTCCATAGGCAGCTGCCTATGGGTTTTTTCGCATTTTTTAATTTGTCGATATCTCCTCCCTCGGACCTCTGAATTGGATGATTTCTGGTGCGTTTTCATTTATTCTAGGCCTATTTTATATTTCAAATGTCAATTTTTGCGTTTTCGCTAATTTCAAAGTTCACTGTTTTTTCCATAGGCAGCTGCCTATGGATTTTTCGCAATTTTTAATTTGCCGATATCTCCTCACTCGGACCTCCGAATTGGATGATTTCAGGTGTGTTTTCATTTATTCTAGGCCTATTTTATATTTCAAATGTCAATTTCGCGTTTTCGCTAATTTCAAAGTTCACTGTTTTTTCCATAGGCAGCTGCTTATGGGTTTTTTCACATTTTTTAATTTGCCGATATCTCCTCACTCGGACCTCTGAATTGGATGATTTCTGGTGCGTTTTCATTTATTCTAGGCCTATTTTATATTTCCAATGTCAATTTCGCGTTTTAGCTTACTTCAAAGTTCACTGTTTTTTCCATAGGCAGCTGCCTATGGGTTTTTCGCATTTTTTAATTTGCCGATATCTCCTCACTCGGACCTCCGAATTGGATAATTTCAGGTGCGTTTTCATTTATTCTAGGCCTATTTTATATTTCCAATGTCAATTTCACGTTTTAGCTAATTTCAAAGTTCACTGTTTTTTCCATAGGCAGCTGCCTATGGGTTTTTCGCATTTTTTAATTTGCCGATATCTCCTCACTCGGACCTCCGAATTGGATGATTTCAAGTGCGTTTACATTTATTCTAGGCCTATTTTATATTTCAAATGTCAATTTTGCGTTTTCGCTAATTTCAAAGTTCACTGTTTTTTCCATAGGCAGCTGCCTATCGGTTTTTCGCAATTTTTAATTTGCCGATATCTCATCACTCGGACCTCCGAATTGGATGATTTCAGGTGTGTTTTCATTTATTCTAGGCCTATTTTATATTTCCAATGTCAATTTCGCGTTTTAGCTAACTTCAAAGTTCACTGTTTTTTCCATAGGCAGCTGCCTATGGGTTTTTCGCATTTTTTAATTTGCCGATATCTCCTCACTCGGACATCCGAATTTGATGATTTCAGGTGTGTTTTCATTTATTCTAGGCCTATTTTATATTTCCAATGTCAATTTCGCGTTTTAGCTAACTTCAAAGTTCACTGTTTTTTCCATAGGCAGTTGCCTATGGTTTTTCGCATTTTTTAATTTGCCGATATCTCCTCCCTCGGACCTCTGAATTGGATGATTTCTGGTGCGTTTTCATTTATTCTAGGCCTATTTTATATTTCAAATGTCAATTTTGCGTTTTCGCTAATTTCAAAGTTCACTGTTTTTTCCATAGGCTGCTGCCTATGGGTTTTTCGCAATTTTTAATTTGCCGATATCTCCTCACTCGGACCTCCGAATTGGATGATTTCAGGTGTGTTTTCATTTATTATAGGCCTATTTTATATTTCAAATGTCAATTTTGCGTTTTCGCTAATTTAAAAGTTCACTGTTTTTTCCATAAGCAACTGCCTTTGGGTTTTTCGCAATTTTTAATTTGCCGATATCTCCTCACTCGGACTTCCGAATTGGATGATTTCAGGTGTGTTTTCATTTATTATAGGCCTATTTTATATTTCAAATGTCAATTTTGCGTTTTCGCTAATTTAAAAGTTCACTGTTTTTTCCATAAGCAACTGCCTTTGGGTTTTTCGCAATTTTTAATTTGCCGATATCTCCTCACTCGGACTTCCGAATTGGATGATTTCAGGTGTGTTTTCATTTATTCTAGGCCTATTTATATTTCAAATGTCAATTTCACGTTTTCGCTAATTTCAAAGTTCACTGTTTTTTTCATAGGCAGCTGCCTATGGGTTTTTCGCATTTTTTAATTTGCAGATATCTCCTCACTCGAACCTCTGAATTGGATGATTTCTGGTGCGTTTTCATTTATTATAGGCCTATTTTATATTTCCAATGTCAATTTCGCGTTTTAGCTTACTTCAAAGTTCACTGTTTTTTCCATAGGCAGCTGCCTATGGGTTTTTCGCATTTTTTAAGTTGCCGATATCTCCTCACTCGGACCTCCGAATTGGATTATTTCAAGTGCGTTTTCATTTATTCTAGGCCTATTTTATATTTCCAATGTCAATTTCACGTTTTAGCTGATTTCAAAGTTCACTGTTTTTTCCATAGGCAGTTGCCTATGGGTTTTTTCGCATTTTTTAATTTGCCGATATCTCCTCACTCGGACCTCCGAATTGATTGATTTCAAGTGCGTTTACATTTATTCTAGGCCTATTTTATATTTCAAATGTCAATTTTGCGTTTTCGCTAATTTCAAAGTTCACTGTTTTTTCCATAGGCAGCTGCCTATGGGTTTTTCGCAATTTTTAATTTGCCGATATCTCCTCACTCGGACCTCCGAATTGGATGATTTCAGGTGTGTTTTCATTTATTCTAGGCCTATTTTATATTTCCAATGTCAATTTCGCGTTTTAGCTAACTTCAAAGTTCACTGTTTTTTCCATAGGCAGCTGCCTATGGGTTTTTCGCATTTTTTAATTTGCCGATATCTCCTCACTCGGACATCCAAATTGGATGATTTCAGGTGTGTTTTCATTTATTATAGACCTATTTTATATTTTAAATGTCAATTTTGCATTTTTGCTAATTTCAAAGTTCACTGTTTTTTCCATAGGCAGCTGCCTATGGGTTTTTCGCATTTTTTAATTTGCCGATATCTCTTCACTCGGACCTCCGAATTGGATGATTTCAAGTGCTTTTACATTTATTTTAGGCCTATTTTATATTTCAAATGTCAATTTTGCGTTTTTGCTAATTTCAAAGTTCACTGTTTTTTCCATAGGCAACTGCCATATGGGTTTTTCGCATTTTTTAATTTGCCGATATCTCCTCACTCGGACGTCCGAATTGGATGATTTCAGGTGTGTTTTCATTTATTCTAGGCCTATTTTATATTTCCAATGTCAATTTCGCGTTTTAGCTAACTTCAAAGTTCACTGTTTTTTCCATAGGCAGCTGCCTATGGTTTTTTCGCATTTTTTAATTTGCCGATATCTCCTCCCTCGGACCTCTGAATTGGATGATTTCTGGTGCGTTTTCATTTATTCTAGGCCTATTTTATATTTCAAATGTCAATTTTGCGTTTTCGCTAATTTCAAAGTTCACTGTTTTTTCCATAGGCAGCTGCCTATGGGTTTTTCGCAATTTTTATTTTGCCGATATCTCCTCACTCGTACCTCCGAATTGGATGATTTCAGGTGTGTTTTCATTTATTCTAGGCCTATTTTATATTTCCAATGTCAATTTCGCGTTTTAGCTAACTTCAAAGTTCACTGTTTTTTCCATAGGTAGCTGCCTATGAGTTTTTCGCATTTTTTAATTTGCCGATATCTCCTCACTCGGACCTCCGAATTGGATGATTTCAGGTGTGTTTTCATGTATTATAGGCCAATTTTATATTTCAAATGTCAATTTTGCGTTTTCGCTAATTTAAAAGTTCACTATTTTTTCCATTGGCAGCTGCCTATGGGTTTTTCGCAATTTTTATTTTGCCGATATCTCCTCCCTCGGACCTCCGAATTGGATGATTTCATGTGTGTTTTCATTTATTCTAGGCCTATTTTATATTTCCAATGTCAATTTCGCGTTTTAGCTAACTTCAAAGTTCACTGTTTTTTCCATAGGCAGCTGCCTATGGGTTTTTCGCATTTTTTAATTTGCCGATATCTCCTCACTCGGACATCCGAATTGGATGATTTCAGGTGTGTTTTCATTTATTATAGACCTATTTTATATTTCAAATGTCAATTTTGCGTTTTCGCTAATTTAAAAGTTCACTATTTTTTCCATAGGCAGCTGCCTATGGGTTTTTCACATTTTTTAATTTGCCGATATCTCCTCACTCGGACATCCGAATTGGATGATTTCAGGTGTGTTTTCATTTATTATAGACCTATTTTATATTTCAAATGTCAATTTTGCATTTTCGCTAATTTCAAAGTTCACTGTTTTTTCCATAGGCAGCTGCCTATGGGTTTTTTCGCATTTTTTAAGTTGCCGATATCTCCTCACTCGGACCTCCGAATTGGATTATTTCAAGTGCATTTACATTTATTCTAGGCCTATTTTATATTTCAAATGTCAATTTTGCGTTTTCGCTAATTTCAAAGTTCACTGTTTTTTCCATAGGCATCGCACAAAAAATTCCAGCATCACTGTTATGATATTTTGGTGCCCCCTCGACAATAGATCCAATTAACTCCAGAGCAGACATATATTCTCGTGTTCTTCGTGCTCTCAATATTCAGGCACGTCTCATATTTGGTATCAGAGCCGACGATCCAATGGACCCATCGTTGGAGACAGCTATGAAAGAATTCTTCAAGAAACAAGCAGAATTCTTCAAGAAACAAGAGATGTTCTTCAAAGAACAAGACCTGTCCCTAGACCGGATAGATAAGATGATACTAGGAGGGCTAGGGATATCACCGGAAGCAGCTGCGGTTGAAGAGGTGGCCGAGAAAGCTGCCTATGGGTTTTTCGCATTTTTTAATTTGTCGATATCTCCTCACTCGGACCTCCGAATTGGATGATTTCAGGTGTGTTTTCATTTATTCTAGGCCTATTTTATATTTCAAATGTCAATTTCGCGTTTTCGCTAATTTCAAAGTTCACTGTTTTTTCCATAGGCAGCTGCTTATGGGTTTTTCGCATTTTTTAATTTGCCGATATCTCCTCACTCGGACCTCTGAATTGGATGATTTCTGGTGCGTTTTCATTTATTCTAGGCCTATTTTATATTTCCAATTTCAATTTCACGTTTTAGCTAATTTCAAAGTTCACTGTTTTTTCCATAGGCAGCTGCCTATGGGTTTTTCGCATTTTTTAATTTGCCGATATCTCCTCACTCGGACCTCCGAATTGGATGATTTCAAGTGCGTTTACATTTATTCTAGGCCTATTTTATATTTCAAATGTCAATTTTGCGTTTTCGCTAATTTCAAAGTTCACTGTTTTTTCCATAGGCAGCTGCCTATGGGTTTTTCGCAATTTTTAATTTGCCGATATCTCATCACTCGGACCTCCGAATTGGATGATTTCAGGTGTGTTTTCATTTATTCTAGGCCTATTTTATATTTCCAATGTCAATTTCGCGTTTTAGCTAACTTCAAAGTTCACTGTTTTTTCCATAGGCAGCTGCCTATGGGTTTTTCGCATTTTTTAATTTGCCGATATCTCCTCACTCGGACATCCGAATTTGATGATTTCAGGTGTGTTTTCATTTATTCTAGGCCTATTTTATATTTCCAATGTCAATTTCGCGTTTTAGCTAACTTCAAAGTTCACTGTTTTTTCCATAGGCAGTTGCCTATGGATTTTTCGCATTTTTTAATTTGCCGATATCTCCTCCCTCGGACCTCTGAATTGGATGATTTCTGGTGCGTTTTCATTTATTCTAGGCCTATTTTATATTTCAAATGTCAATTTTGCGTTTTCGCTAATTTCAAAGTTCACTGTTTTTTCCATAGGCTGCTGCCTATGAGTTTTTCGCAATTTTTAATTTGCCGATATCTCCTCACTCGGACCTCCGAATTGGATGATTTCAGGTGTGTTTTCATTTATTCTAGGCCTATTTTATATTTCCAATGTCAATTTCGCGTTTTAGCTAACTTCAAAGTTCATTGTTTTTTCCATAGGTAGCTGCCTATGAGTTTTTCGCATTTTTTAATTTGCCGATATCTCCTCACTCGGACCTCCGAATTGGATGATTTCAGGTGTGTTTTCATGTATTATAGGCCTATTTTATATTTCAAATGTCAATTTTGCGTTTTCGCTAATTTAAAAGTACACTGTTTTTTCCATAGGCAGCTGCGTATGGGTTTTTCGCAATTTTTAATTTGCCGATATCTCCTCACTCGGACCTCCGAATTGGATGATTTCAGGTGTGTTTTCATTTATTCTAGGCCTATTTTATATGTCAAATGTCAATTTCGCGTTTTCGCTAATTTCAAAGTTCACTGTTTTTTCCATAGGCAGCTGCCTATGGGTTTTTTCGCAATTTTTAATTTGCCGATATCTCCTCACTCGGACCTCTGAATTGGATGATTTCTGGTGCGTTTTCATTTATTATAGGCCTATTTTATATTTCAAATGTCAATTTCGCGTTTTAGCTTACTTCAAAGTTCACTGTTTTTTCCATAGGCAGCTGCCTATGGGTTTTTTCGCATTTTTTAAGTTGCCGATATCTCCTCACTCGGACCTCCGAATTGGATTATTTCAAGTGCGTTTTCATTTATTCTAGGCCTATTTTATATTTCCAATGTCAATTTCACGTTTAGGTGATTTCAAAGTTCACTGTTTTTTCCATAGGCAGCTGCCTATGGGTTTTTCGCATTTTTTAATTTGCCGATATCTCCTCACTCGGACCTCCGAATTGGATGATTTCAAGTGCGTTTACATTTATTCTAGGCCTATTTTATATTTCAAATGTCAATTTTGCGTTTTCGCTAATTTCAAAGTTCACTGTTTTTTCCATAGGCAGCTGCCTATGGGTTTTTCGCAATTTTTAATTTGACGATATCTCCTCACTCGGACCTCCGAATTGGATGATTTCAGGTGTGTTTTCATTTATTCTAGGCCTATTTTATATTTCCAATGTCAATTTCGCGTTTTAGCTAACTTCAAAGTTCACTGTTTTTTCCATAGGCAGCTGCCTATGGGTTTTTCGCATTTTTTAATTTGCCGATATCTCCTCACTCGGACATCCGAATTGGATGATTTCAGGTGTGTTTTCATTTATTATAGACCTATTTTATATTTCAAATGTCAATTTTGCATTTTCGCTAATTTCAAAGTTCACTGTTTTTTCCATAGGCAGCTGCCTATGGGTTTTTCGCATTTTTTAATTTGCCGATATCTCCTCACTCGGACATCCAAATTGGATGATTTCAGGTGTGTTTTCATTTATTATAGACCTATTTTATATTTCAAATGTCAATTTTGCATTTTCGCTAATTTCAAAGTTCACTGTTTTTTCCATAGGCAGCTGCCTATGGGTTTTTCGCATTTTTTAATTTGCCGATATCTCTTCACTCGGACCTCCGAATTGGATGATTTCAAGTGCATTTACATTTATTCTAGGCCTATTTTATATTTCAAATGTCAATTTTGCGTTTTCGCTAATTTCAAAGTTCACTGTTTTTTCCATAGGCATCGCACAAAAAATTCCAGCATCACTGTTATGATATTTTGGTGCCCCCTCGACAATAGATCCAATTAACTCCAGAGCAGACATATATTCTCGTGTTCTTCGTGCTCTCAATATTCAGGCACGTCTCATATTTGGTATCAGAGCCGACGATCCAATGAACCCATCGTTGGAGACAGCTATGAAAGAATTCTTCAAGAAACAAGCAGAATTCTTCAAGAAACAAGAGATGTTCTTCAAAGAACAAGACCTGTCCCTAGACCGGATAGATAAGATGATACTAGGAGGGCTAGGGATATCACCGGAAGCAGCTGCGGTTGAAGAGGTGGCCGAGAAAGCTGCCTATGGGTTTTTCGCATTTTTTAATTTGTCGATATCTCCTCACTCGGACCTCCGAATTGGATGATTTCAGGTGTGTTTTCATTTATTCTAGGCCTATTTTATATTTCAAATGTCAATTTCGCGTTTTCGCTAATTTCAAAGTTCACTGTTTTTTCCATAGGCAGCTGCTTATGGGTTTTTCGCATTTTTTAATTTGCCGATATCTCCTCACTCGGACCTCTGAATTGGATGATTTCTGGTGCGTTTTCATTTATTCTAGGCCTATTTTATATTTCCAATTTCAATTTCACGTTTTAGCTAATTTCAAAGTTCACTGTTTTTTCCATAGGCAGCTGCCTATGGGTTTTTCGCATTTTTTAATTTGCCGATATCTCCTCACTCGGACCTCCGAATTGGATGATTTCAAGTGCGTTTACATTTATTCTAGGCCTATTTTATATTTCAAATGTCAATTTTGCGTTTTCGCTAATTTCAAAGTTCACTGTTTTTTCCATAGGCAGCTGCCTATGGGTTTTTCGCAATTTTTAATTTGCCGATATCTCATCACTCAAACCTCCGAATTGGATGATTTCAGGTGTGTTTTCATTTATTCTAGGCCTATTTTATATTTCCAATGTCAATTTCGCGTTTTAGCTAACTTCAAAGTTCACTGTTTTTTCCATAGGCAGCTGCCTATGGGTTTTTCGCATTTTTTAATTTGCCGATATCTCCTCACTCGGACATCCGAATTTGATGATTTCAGGTGTGTTTTCATTTATTCTAGGCCTATTTTATATTTCCAATGTCAATTTCGCGTTTTAGCTAACTTCAAAGTTCACTGTTTTTTCCATAGGCAGTTGCCTATGGGTTTTTCGCATTTTTTAATTTGCCGATATCTCCTCCCTCGGACCTCTGAATTGGATGATTTCTGGTGCGTTTTCATTTATTCTAGGCCTATTTTATATTTCAAATGTCAATTTTGCGTTTTCGCTAATTTCAAAGTTCACTGTTTTTTCCATAGGCTGCTGCCTATGAGTTTTTCGCAATTTTTAATTTGCCGATATCTCCTCACTCGGACCTCCGAATTGGATGATTTCAGGTGTGTTTTCATTTATTCTAGGCCTATTTTATATTTCCAATGTCAATTTCGCGTTTTAGCTAACTTCAAAGTTCATTGTTTTTTCCATAGGTAGCTGCCTATGAGTTTTTCGCATTTTTTAATTTGCCGATATCTCCTCACTCGGACCTCCGAATTGGATGATTTCAGGTGTGTTTTCATGTATTATAGGCCTATTTTATATTTCAAATGTCAATTTTGCGTTTTCGCTAATTTAAAAGTTCACTGTTTTTTCCATAGGCAGCTGCCTATGGGTTTTTCGCAATTTTTAATTTGCCGATATCTCCTCACTCGGACCTCCGAATTGGATGATTTCAGGTGTGTTTTCATTTATTCTAGGCCTATTTTATATTTCAAATGTCAATTTCGCGTTTTCGCTAATTTCAAAGTTCACTGTTTTTTCCATAGGCAGCTGCCTATGGGTTTTTCGCAATTTTTAATTTGCCGATATCTCATCACTCGGACCTCCGAATTGGATGATTTCAGGCGTGTTTTCATTTATTCTAGGCCTATTTTATATTTCCAATGTCAATTTCGCGTTTTAGCTAACTTCAAAGTTCACTGTTTTTTCCATAGGCAGCTGCCTATGGGTTTTTCGCATTTTTTAATTTGCCGATATCTCCTCACTCGGACATCCGAATTTGATGATTTCAGGTGTGTTTTCATTTATTCTAGGCCTATTTTATATTTCCAATGTCAATTTCGCGTTTTAGCTAACTTCAAAGTTCACTGTTTTTTCCATAGGCAGTTGCCTATGGGTTTTTTCGCATTTTTTAATTTGCCGATATCTCCTCCCTCGGACCTCTGAATTGGATGATTTCTGGTGCGTTTTCATTTATTCTAGGCCTATTTTATATTTCAAATGTCAATTTTGCGTTTTCGCTAATTTAAAAGTTCACTGTTTTTTCCATAGGCAGCTGCCTATGGGTTTTTCGCAATTTTTAATTTGCCGATATCTCCTCACTCGGACCTCCGAATTGGATGATTTCAAGTGCGTTTACATTTATTCTAGGCCTATTTTATATTTCAAATGTCAATTTTGCGTTTTCGCTAATTTCAAAGTTCACTGTTTTTTCCATAGGCAGCTGCCTATGGGTTTTTCGCAATTTTTAATTTGCCGATATCTCATCACTCGGACCTCCGAATTGGATGATTTCAGGTGTGTTTTCATTTATTCTAGGCCTATTTTATATTTCCAATGTCAATTTCGCGTTTTAGCTAACTTCAAAGTTCACTGTTTTTTCCATAGGCAGCTGCCTATGGGTTTTTCGCATTTTTTAATTTGCCGATATCTCCTCACTCGGACATCCGAATTTGATGATTTCAGGTGTGTTTTCATTTATTCTAGGCCTATTTTATATTTCCAATGTCAATTTCGCGTTTTAGCTAACTTCAAAGTTCACTGTTTTTTCCATAGGCAGTTGCCTATGGGTTTTTCGCATTTTTTAATTTGCCGATATCTCCTCCCTCGGACCTCTGAATTGGATGATTTCTGGTGCGTTTTCATTTATTCTAGGCCTATTTTATATTTCAAATGTCAATTTTGCATTTTCGCTAATTTCAAAGTTCACTGTTTTTTCCATAGGCTGCTGCCTATGAGTTTTTTCGCAATTTTTAATTTGCCGATATCTCCTCACTCGGACCTCCGAATTGGATGATTTCAGGTGTGTTTTCATTTATTCTAGGCCTATTTTATATTTCCAATGTCAATTTCGCGTTTTAGCTAACTTCAAAGTTCATTGTTTTTTCCATAGGTAGCTGCCTATGAGTTTTTCGCATTTTTTAATTTGCCGATATCTCCTCACTCGGACCTCCGAATTGGATGATTTCAGGTGTGTTTTCATGTATTATAGGCCTATTTTATATTTCAAATGTCAATTTTGCGTTTTCGCTAATTTAAAAGTTCACTGTTTTTTCCATAGGCAGCTGCCTATGGGTTTTTCGCAATTTTTAATTTGCCGATATCTCCTCACTCGGACCTCCGAATTGGATGATTTCAGGTGTGTTTTCATTTATTCTAGGCCTATTTTATATTTCAAATGTCAATTTCGCGTTTTCGCTAATTTCAAAGTTCACTGTTTTTTCCATAGGCAGCTGCCTATGGGTTTTTCGCAATTTTTAATTTGCCGATATCTCCTCACTCGGACCTCTGAATTGGATGATTTCTGGTGCGTTTTCATTTATTATAGGCCTATTTTATATTTCAAATGTCAATTTCGCGTTTTAGCTTACTTCAAAGTTCACTGTTTTTTCCATAGGCAGCTGCCTATGGGTTTTTCGCATTTTTTAAGTTGCCGATATCTCCTCACTCGGACCTCCGAATTGGATTATTTCAAGTGCGTTTTCATTTATTCTAGGCCTATTTTATATTTCCAATGTCAATTTCACGTTTAGGTGATTTCAAAGTTCACTGTTTTTTCCATAGGCAGCCTATGGGTTTTTCGCATTTTTTAATTTGCCGATATCTCCTCACTCGGACCTCCGAATTGGATGATTTCAAGTGCGTTTACATTTATTCTAGGCCTATTTTATATTTCAAATGTCAATTTTGCGTTTTCGCTAATTTCAAAGTTCACTGTTTTTTCCATAGGCAGCTGCCTATGGGTTTTTCGCAATTTTTAATTTGACGATATCTCCTCACTCGGACCTCCGAATTGGATGATTTCAGGTGTGTTTTCATTTATTCTAGGCCTATTTTATATTTCCAATGTCAATTTCGCGTTTTAGCTAACTTCAAAGTTCACTGTTTTTTCCATAGGCAGCTGCCTATGGGTTTTTCGCATTTTTTAATTTGCCGATATCTCCTCACTCGGACATCCGAATTGGATGATTTCAGGTGTGTTTTCATTTATTATAGACCTATTTTATATTTCAAATGTCAATTTTGCATTTTCGCTAATTTCAAAGTTCACTGTTTTTTCCATAGGCAGCTGCCTATGGGTTTTTCGCATTTTTTAATTTGCCGATATCTCTTCACTCGGACCTCCGAATTGGATGATTTCAAGTGCTTTTACATTTATTCTAGGCCTATTTTATATTTCAAATGTCAATTTTGCGTTTTTGCTAATTTCAAAGTTCACTGTTTTTTCCATAGGCAGCTAGCTGCCTATGGGTTTTTCGTATTTTTTAATTTGCCGATATCTCCTCACTCGGACGTCCGAATTGGATGATTTCAGGTGTGTTTTCATTTATTCTAGGCCTATTTTATATTTCCAATGTCAATTTCGCGTTTTAGCTAACTTCAAAGTTCACTGTTTTTTCCATAGGCAGTTGCCTATGGGTTTTTCGCATTTTTTAATTTGCCGATATCTCCTCCCTCGGACCTCTGAATTGGATGATTTCTGGTGCGTTTTCATTTGTTCTAGGCCTATTTTATATTTCAAATGTCAATTTTGCGTTTTCGCTAATTTCAAAGTTCACTGTTTTTTCCATAGGCAGCTGCCTATTGGTTTTTCGCATTTTTTAATTTGCCGATATCTCCTCACTCGGACCTCCGAATTGGATGATTTCAGGTGTGGTTTCATTTATTCTAGGCCTATTTTGTATTTCCAATGTAAATTTCGCGTTTTAGCTAACTTCAAAGTTCACTGTTTTTCCATAGGCAACTGCCTATGGGTTTTTCGCATTTTTTAATTTGCCGATATCTCCTCCCTCGCACCTCTGAATTGGATGATTTCTGGTGTGTTTTCATTTATTCTAGGCCTATTTTATATTTCAAATGTCAATTTCGCGTTTTCGCTAATTTCAAAGTTCACTGTTTTTTCCATAGGCAGCTGCCTATGGGTTTTTCGCAATTTTTATTTTGCCGATATCTCCTCACTCGGACCTCCGAATTGGATGATTTCAGGTGGGTTTTCATTTATTATAGACCTATTTTATATTTCAAATGTCAATTTCGCGTTTTAGCTAACTTCAAAGTTCACTGTTTTTTCCATAGGCAGCTGCCTATGGGTTTTTCGCATTTTTTAATTTGCCGATATCTCCTCACTCGGACATCCGAATTGGATGATTTCATGTGTGTTTTCATTTATTATAGACCTATTTTATATTTCAAATGTCAATTTTGCATTTTCGCTAATTTCAAAGTTCACTGTTTTTTCCATAGGCAGCTGCCTATGGGTTTTTCGCATTTTTAAAGTTGCCGATATCTCCTCACTCGGACCTCCGAATTGGATTATTTCAAGTGCATTTACATT
Organism: Clarkia xantiana subsp. parviflora; assembly: GCA_036873135.1. Lineage (NCBI taxonomy): Eukaryota > Viridiplantae > Streptophyta > Magnoliopsida > Myrtales > Onagraceae > Clarkia > Clarkia xantiana. The sequence continues at coordinate 237,632 of JAPTYO010000053.1, read as the reverse complement.
TATTCTAGGCCTATTTTATATTTCAAATGTCAATTTTGCGTTTTCGCTAATTTCAAAGTTCACTGTTTTTTCCATAGGCATCGCACAAAAATTCCAGCATCACTGTTATGATATTTTGGTGCCCCCTCGACAATAGATCCAATTAACTCCAGAGCAGACATATATTCTCGTGTTCTTCGTGCTCTCAATATTCAGGCACGTCTCATATTTGGTATCAGAGCCGACGATCCAATGGACCCATCGTTGGAGACAGCTATGAAAGAATTCTTCAAGAAACAAGCAGAATTCTTCGAGAAACAAGAGATGTTCTTCAAAGAACAAGACCTGTCCCTAGACCGGATAGATAAGATGATACTAGGAGGGCTAGGGATATCACCGGAAGCAGCTGCGGTTGAAGAGGTGGCCGAGAAAGCTGCCTATGGGTTTTTCGCATTTTTTAATTTGCCGATATCTCCTCACTCGGACCTCCGAATTGGATGATTTCAGGTGTGGTTTCATTTATTCTAGGCCTATTTTGTATTTCCAATGTAAATTTCGCGTTTTAGCTAACTTCAAAGTTCACTGTTTTTCCATAGGCAACTGCCTATGGGTTTTTCGCATTTTTTAATTTGCCGATATCTCCTCCCTCGCACCTCTGAATTGGATGATTTCTGGTGTGTTTTCATTTATTCTAGGCCTATTTTATATTTCAAATGTCAATTTCGCGTTTTAGCTAATTTCAAAGTTCACTGTTTTTTCCATAGGCAGCTGCCTATGGGTTTTTCGCAATTTTTAATTTGTCGATATCTCCTCACTCGGACCTCCGAATTGGATGATTTCAGGTGTGTTTTCATTTATTCTAAGCCTATTTTATATTTCCAATGTCAATTTCGCGTTTTAGCTAACTTCAAACTTCACTGTTTTTTCCATAGGCAGCTGCTTATGAGTTTTTCGCATTTTTTAATTTGCCGATATCTCCTCACTCGGACATCCGAATTGGATGATTTCAGGTGGGTTTTCATTTATTATAGACCTATTTTATATTTCAAATGTCAATTTTGCATTTTCGCTAATTTCAAAGTTCACTGTTTTTTCCATAGGCAGCTAGCTGCCTATGGGTTTTTCGCATTTTTTAATTTGCCGAAATCTCCTCACTCGGACCTCCGAATTGGATGATTTCAAGTGCGTTTACATTTATTCTAGGCCTATTTTATATTTCAAATGTCAATTTTGCGTTTTCGCTAATTACAAAGTTCACTGTTTTTTCCATAGGCAGCTGCCTATGGGTTTTTCGCATTTTTTAATTTGCCGATATCTCCTCACTCGGACCTCCGAATTGGATAATTTCAGGTGCGTTTTCATTTATTCTAGGCCTATTTTATATTTCCAATGTCAATTTCACGTTTTAGCTAATTTCAAAGTTCACTGTTTTTTCCATAGGCAGCTGCCTATGGGTTTTTCGCATTTTTTAATTTGCCGATATCTCCTCACTCGGACCTCCGAATTGGATGATTTCAAGTGCGTTTACATTTATTCTAGGCCTATTTTATATTTCAAATTTCAATTTTTCGTTTTCGCTAATTTCAAAGTTCACTGTTTTTTCTATAGGCAGCTGCCTATGGGTTTTTCGCAATTTTTAATTTGTCGATATCTCATCACTCGGACCTCCGAATTGGATGATTTCAGGTGTGTTTTCATTTATTCTAGGCCTATTTTATATTTCCAATGTCAATTTCGCGTTTTAGCTAACTTCAAAGTTCACTGTTTTTTCCATAGGTAGCTGCCTATGAGTTTTTCGCATTTTTTAATTTGCCGATATCTCCTCACTCGGACCTCCGAATTGGATGATTTCAGGTGTGTTTTCATTTATTATAGGCCTATTTTATATTTCAAATGTCAATTTTGCGTTTTCGCTAATTTAAAAGTTCACTGTTTTTTCCATAGGCAGCTGCCTATGGATTTTTCGCAATTTTTAATTTGCCGATATCTCCTCACTCGGACTTCCGAATTGGATGATTTCAGGTGTGTTTTCATTTATTCTAGGCCTATTTTTATTTCCAATGTCAATTTTGCGTTTTCGCTAATTTAAAAGTTCACTGTTTTTTCCATAGGCAGCTGCCTATGGGTTTTTCGCATTTTTTAATTTGCCGATATCTCCTCACTCGGACCTCTGAATTGGATGATTTCTGGTGCGTTTTCATTTATTCTAGGCCTATTTTATATTTCCAATGTCAATTTCGCGTTTTAGCTTACTTCAAAGTTCACTGTTTTTTCCATAGGCAGCTGCCTATGGGTTTTCGCATTTTTTAATTTGCCGATATCTCCTCACTCGTGTTAGGTTCCAAGTCTAGGGTCAACGGGCGGTCGACCTAAGTCTCCTTCCTCACTGGAGATGTTGCGGATTCGGTGCCCTTGGGTTGTGTCGTCTTAGCCCGTGTCTTTCCGTTCTTCACTTCGCTTCTCTTCTCGCCCTGCAAGAGGGGCAATACCAGGCAATGAGGGGGGGGGTGCTGCCTGATGAACCCTCTCCGATGCCTAAGTTAGTACGGTGTTTGTAGAGAGATAAAGCTAGAGAGATGTCAGAGCTAAATTATGCAAATTGCCAAGATGTCCAAAGATGTTCAAATGAATAGTGGGAGAGTTGTATTTATAGGCAACGGTGTCATTAAGGTGACTTAATGACATCGTTAACCTTTAAACACAATTAATTATCCTTTAAACACGTAATTAAGACCTTAGGGTACGGAGAAGGTTAACGGAAATAAACCGAGTATGGGAGTCTAAAAACGGTGTCGGGGCCCTTGGGGGGGAGGAAAAATCCGACCCCCAAGGGTAGGGGTTGGGTGAGGCCACCAACCCCTCCTAGGGGAGATCGGGTGTGGCCACCCGACCTCACCTAGGTGATTTTAACTTAGTCCGGACGAATATTCCGGCCTTGTCCGGACCGTTGGCGTTTTCGCGGGGTGATCAAAATGAAACGATTCGGAAGTCAACGGGTTCAAATTGGGCGTATATCCATCACATGCCCCCGAGTCAACCAATGGCCTGACCCTTGATTGACTCTATTTTAGGATGGTATGACACGCGCAATTTGAAGCCGGGATTTTACCTTTTGTCGGAATGCTTACTTACCCATGGATGTGTGTCTCTGACTCTGCCCCCTGCCTTATAAGATAGAGGAATTGCAAACGTCAGAGTAGCACGGACACGTGTCCAAGCACGCGTCCGTCTGAGGTGGAAATAATAAATCTATCTCCGCCATGGGCGTATACTTGGAAAATATACGCTCGTGTGGGGATGCAACATGAATACAGCTAAACGGATTCATACTTCAATTTCATGATGGGACAGGCCTCTATGGGGAGAAATTTCAATTTTGGCCCAAAATTTTTCCTAAGTATGGGATGCTTAAAAATAAACTCATGGGATATTACCTTGAGTGAACATGGATGTATCATGAACATGGAAGTGTGTACCTATATATGGGAAGGTGTGTCGCGGACATGAGGGTCCTGGACTTGCGAGGTGCCATGCATCCGACGCGTCGTTGATGAACATCTTACAACAGAAGTATGTTCTCAATGTATATGCCGAGGGACATGACCCTTGTTGATATAGTATTGCCCCCAAGATCATTGAGGTGAATGCCCCCAGAGGGGGAGTATATGTAGTGACGTGGCCAAGTAGGGGCATTTGCCCCTTAGTCGCGAGGTGTTAGGCCTCCTGGTATGTTGTCGATGAACATCTCATGATAAACATGTGTTGGGTGGTGCAAACGCGTGTAGTGCCATATAGGCCGTATAAAGCGTTGGGACGAGGCCCGTACTGACATAGAGTTGCCCCCGTATAGAGGATGATCGCTATGTAGTAGTTGTGAACTTGTAAGTTCGTAGGTGTGGAGTTGCCCCCTTGTTGGGACGTTCGCACCGTAGTCGTTTCGGGCACGAGGTGGCGACTATTGTACCGACTGCTACTTGGGTTTTCCAAAGTAGGGTGCATTCCACATCTGCTACTTAGTTTTTCCCAAGGTAGGGTGCACTCCGCGACAGCTACTTGAAGTTTCCGAGGTAGGGAGAAGGCCAGAGGTCGGACGAGGCGACATACCCTTCCATGGCGTCGGTCAGAGGTCGGCGAGGCGACGTGCCTATCCATGTTGTTGCCACAACCTGGCGTTTTCAAGATAGTGTGCCTCCTGCACCGCTACTTGGTTTTCCCCAAGGTAGAGTGTGGCTTGCGACCCGTATTTGGTTTTTACCAAGGTAGAGTGTCTTCTTGGTACGTCTCCTGAACCTGTATATAGTCCATTACCTGTGAACTCAATAATTGTTGGACAATATGCGCACATGATAGCCGCCTAGAGGGGGGTGGACATTGTTAAGTTATGAGATCTGGGTCAACGGATGGTCGGCTCAAATCTCGTTCCTCACTGGAGATGTGGATGATCAGGTTCTCTGAGTTGCCCTGTCTTAGCCTATCTTCTTCCTTCTTCTTTCCTTCCTTCTACCCTTCTACCCTGCAGAAGGGGCAATACCAGACACGGAGGGGGGGGGGGTGGTGCCTGGTGAACCCTCTCCGATGCCTAAGTCAGTATTCTTCTAGAGAGATAAAGCTAGAGAGATGTCAGAGCTAAATTGTCCAAATGGCCAAGATGATCAAATGAGTTGTGAAGGTGGGGTATTTATAGGCAACGGTGTCATTAAGGTGGCTTAATGACATCGTTAGCCTTTAAACACAATTAATTAACCTTTAAGCACATAATTAAGACCTTAGGATTCGGAGGAGGTAGGCGGAGTGGACCGAACATGGGAGTCCGAAAATGGTGTCGGGGCCCTTGGGGGGGGGGAGAAATCCGACCCCCAAGGGTAGGGGTTGGGTGAGGACACCCAACCCCTCCTAGGGAGGGTGGGGTTGGCCAACCCCATCCCTCCTAGGAGGGATCGGGTTGGCCGACCCGATCTCTCCTAGGAGAGATCGGGTTGGTCCACCCGATCTCCCCTAGGGGAGATCGGGTCGGCTGACCCGATCTCCCCTAGGGGAGGTCGGGTGTGGCCACCCAACCTCACCTAGGTGAGTTCGTCCGCCGGACGGGCGCTCCGGCCCCGTCCGAGCCGTCGATGTTCTCGCGAAGTGTCCGGGTTGAAGTTTCGATTTGCAATCATAAATGGGACGATAAAAATACAACGGTTCGGAAGTCAACGGGTTCAAATTGGGCGTATATCCATCACATGCCCCCGAGTCAACCAATGGCCTAACCCTTGATTGACTCTATTTTAGGATGGTATGACACGCGCAATTTGAAACCGGGGTTTTACCTTCTCTGTCTGAATGCTTGCTTACCCATGGATACGTGCCTCTGACTCTGCCCCCCTGTCTACTGAGATAGAGGAATTGTAAACGTCAGAGTAGCACGGACGTGTGCCTAGGCATGCGTCCGTCTGATGTGGGAGTAATAAACTTATCTCTGCTACAGGTGTATATTCAAAAAAAAACACAAACTTGCACAGGGGTGCGATACGAATGCAACTAAATAACTTACGCTTCAATTTCATGCCGGGATTCCATCTAAATGAGGAGAAATTTAATTTTGGCCAAAAATTTTCCTAAGTATGGAATGCTCAAAAATAAAACTATCTTGATAATTTTTCTAAGTATGGAGATATATACTTAGCTATAGGTGAAATGGATAAAAATGATGGTTTTTCCTTGACCCTTAGATTTTATTTAAGGAGAGATGGATGGTGGTGATTAAAAAACCTCTAAAAAACCCTACCATCTTTTAATATAGAAAGGAGTTAGAAAAATACCTCCAAAAGTCACCTTAGCCACCATCTTCCTTCTTCACTTACCCTTGGAGAGCAAGAAAGGTTGGAGAGCACCCCCAAGGTAAGGGCCGGCCGGAATTTCCACCAAGGGGCAGAAATCCGACCAGCAATTCAGCCGGGACCAGCGACGGGAGGGAGTTTGGCCGGAGGGGACGACACAGCTCCAGGCGGGAGGCAGCCCACGGCGACGCGGAGGCGGCCAGGGGCTTGATCGACGACGACGACGGCGGCGTGGCTCTGGACGGACGGCTGTGGTCGACGACAGGCTCGCCTCTGACGACGACGACACCAAATCCGGCGGGAGTTGTCGACGGCGAAGGGAGACGACTCCGGTGTGACGTGCAGGGCCCTCCGGCGACGGCGGGGCGAGCGAGATCATCTCCGGCGGCCGCAAGGCTCAAATTCCGGCGAGGGACTGATTCCCGGCAACGTTCAAATTCGAATTCCGGGCCCGTTTATCACATCGGGTCGGGTTTTCCGAAGGTCCGCTCTTTTCCCTTCCGTTACCGTGTGAAACGTTGATTTTTGAATCATTGATTTTTGAATCGTTGATATTTGATTGCCGATGCTTGATTGCCGAAATTTGATTGAATGTGGGATTGCCGTAGATAGCCGTTGGTAGTTGTGGGTTTTGGGAAAAAATGTTTGCCGGTCGTTCGAATATGGTTTTTTGTCCGATTGGGCTATCCCGGTCTTGAATTTGATATTGTACCGCCGTTGGTGTACTAATCCTTGTTGGGGGGTATAATGGTAATTTTTTCCAAGACCCGACCTTAGGCTCGGATAAAATTATTCAACTCGGTTGTCGTGGTGTGCTTGACTCATGTTGACTATCTTTGCTGGGTGTCTTTGGATCTTTGATTGTTGTCGTTGGTCGGGTGTCGGAGTATTTCCGGTTCTTCGGAAATTTTCCTTGTCTTGATATTTGTCGTGTCGTGGCAGGTACTATACTCCTGGTGGTGTCCACGTACGCAGACTCTTCAGAGACGCCGTATTCTCCGAAGGATGAGTGAGTTCCTTTTTCTCTTCCTTTTCGGTCGTGTTACTTCCTTTCCTATTGCTAGCTTAGTATCGCGACCTTCATTGGGGTGTTAGTCGAAATTTGATTCGTGCTTTGGGGTCTCTTGCTATCTTTGCCTTAGGTCTTGCTATTCTGTCAGAGAACCATATCACTAGGTCCGATTACAACGAACATGTTACCCTAGGAGATATCAGTCCCCTAGATGAGCCTCTGTATCCTTTTCTCCCCTCCTTGGGGAATACTCGCGAGACGGTGACGGAGCCTCCTATAGGGAAGGTCGCCGTGTACCCCTCCCAGATCCGATTCGGGCTGAGGCTGCCTTATTGTGACGAGCTTATAGAGTTGAGCAGGTTTTTCAGGATTTCTCCTGTGAGCCTTGCCCCCAGTGCCCTCCGTGTCTGGGTGGGCTTCCGGGTATTGTGCCATTGGTACTCCTGGAAGTACTCTCTCGTTCTATTCCGATGCTTCTATCGGTTCCAGTACCGGACGAGGGTGGGGTTTGCGAGTTTCGTAACTCGCCATCCGACCTTCAAAGATCCCCGATTCTCTGATTTCGGGTTGAGTGGGGTCGAGTGGGATACCTCCCTCCGTTTCGTGACCCAGATTGACAATTCGGCCAGTCACTGGGCTAAGCATTACTTCTTCATTACGGACCGATACGTCACTTGGTCGGTCTTGAATGAGGATCGGTCCGATGGTTGGCCTGCTTTTGGAGAGTTCTCTTCGGTTGATTTGAAGACTATGAAGATCATTCACGAGAGCAACAGGACCCGGTCTTACTGCCCCGTGTCCTTAGTGACTGAGACGGATCTTTACGAGGCCGGGATCAGTCTAACTCCTGATTCCGGGGGTTCGGTATGTCACTTGGTCTTTCCATCTTTATTTACCTTCTGCTCTTCCTTTGTAGGTTGGTTTCATGGAAAAACCTATAACGTGCAGGGAGCCCCTGTTGATCTGAGCAAGAGGAAGGCTCCTTCTAGTTCTGCTTTGAAGAAATCCCCCCTGCCTGGGAAGAAGGCTGGGGCCTCTGGTATGCTTTCTCCTATTTGCTTCTTTATGGTATAACCTATGTTTTCCTTATCTTGTTTTTCTTACCTTGCTAGGGTGTTCCCCCTTGGTGACTGAGAGGGTCGTCTCCGTTGGCAGAGACTCTGGACCTTCCAAGTCCAAACCGCGGAGATCTGATTCTGAGGCCGGGGCCTCGGCTGCTAAGAGAAAGAAAGCTGTGAATCCTGCTTCGCCTACTGCTCGTCCTCCGACCCTATCTCGTGATAAGGAGATGGTGGTCGAAGAGGTGCCTTCCCTGACTGACAAAGGGAAGCGACCTGCTGGTGGTGGTTCCCCTGCCCCCCAGCCGAGGGCACGGTCCTCAGGTATGATCTCTACCTTGTTGCTGATCCTTCTATGTTTATATTATCCTTTGACTTGTTTTGCTTGTGTAGGTGGGCCTCCGACTTTAAGTCGGAAGGATTTCGCACGGCTCACTGATGAAGATGTTATTGGGTCTGAGTGGACTCCCTTCGCTGGTCTGAAGGAGTTCCACTTCGATAGCACCTCCTCTTTGCGGACTCCTGAGGTTGGCGTCCGCGTACTCCGCGGCGCCATCCCCCCTGGCGATCGTGTTGCTCCGCCCAAGTCTTCTGGGGAGACTCGGCGCTTTGTTCAGGGGGTACTCTCTCGTTATGCACCTGTGAGTTGTTCCTTGCTTTCCTTTCATTACTTTCATTATGGCTATCTTTCGGTTATTCATCCCTTGTTTGTATTGTTAGGGTATGTCTGACATGGTGAACATGTCCTCGCTCGTGCTCGAGTTATCTGACGAGAGGAAGACCCTTGAGGACAGCCAGGTCTCTCTCAAGGCGGAGGTCGCCACTGCTGCTGAGAAGGCGCGTATATCTGATTTGAGGCTGCAGGAGCTCCAGGGCCAGGTGTCCTTGCTTGAAGCCACTGTGGGAAGTTTGCGTCGGGAAGCTGAGGTTGCTGCGTCGCTTCATTCTGAGGAGCTGCGGAGGTTGGAGACTAAGTGTCGGGCGGAGGAGAGGGCTGTCGCGGTATCTGAGTACAAGGCCTCCTCTGCCTTCACCGCCGATTATAGCACGCGTCTCACTCAGGAGATGAACCAATTCGGTGAATATTTGGTTGATCACATATACCGGATTGATCCTCAGTTCCCGTTTGGTGACCTTGGTGACTTTGGGCCATATGCCACTGGCTACGCGACTGTTCTGATGGGCCAGGCTGCTGTTGCAGACGAGGCTGCCCCAGCCCAGGTGGATGCTACACCTGTGGAGATTGGTACCTCAGACTCCTCTTCCTCATCTATTTCCGCTGGCGGTTCAGCTTCAGGGGGTGAGGGTGACTCCCCCGAAGGTTCTGACTGACTTGTTTATCTCATACTATCCTTGTATATATAACTACACTCCTTCTCCCCTTGTATGGGTTGAGTGTCTCTTGAGATTGTGATGGTGTTTGTTGTTACTTTCCTTTGCCGCCTTGTGTTGTTGACTGCGTGGTTTGTTTGCCTTTATATTAGTGCTTCTCATGCTTTTGTATATATCTCTTCTCATGATGCCTCCCTATGCCTTGTGTATGGCTTTTTGGGTATGGACCCTTCCCTTGGTATATTTCCTTTACTTATCCTTCTTTCGTGCTTTCCTTCATGTCTTACCTGCCATTTCATAAAGAAAAAACATTACTTGTTCTTCACATTACTTTACTTAGAAATTTCTTTCTCATGGTATCCCTCTGAGCATGGTATCCTTTTAAGCATGGTATGATGATCTCTTCTGATACCCCTTACACGGTATACGTTGTACTGTTAGACCAAAGATACGCTCTTGGTGGGCGTCGAAATCTTTTCACGAGACAGGCTCTCGGACGGCACTTAACGTTTCACAGGATAGGCTCCCGGAGGGCACACGTTAGTCCACCGATACCTTCTTGACGGGTGTCAAAATCTGTTCACGAGACAGGCTCTCGGACGGCACTTAACGTTTCACAGGATAGGCTCCCGGAGGGCTCAGGTTAGACCAAAGATACGCTCCTGGTGGGCGTCGAACTGGTAGTTTGAAATCTACCTCAAGATACGCTCTTGGGGGCGTCGAACTGGTAGTGTTTTTTCTACCTCAAGATACGCTCTTGGGGGCGTCGAGTCTGGTAGGTTGCAAATCTACCTCAAGATACGCTCCTGGGGGCGTCGAAATCGTAGTTTTTGGAAACCACTCTCAAGATACGCTCTTGGTGCGTCGAATTCGTAGTGTAATAACTACTCTCAAGATACGCTCTTGGGGGCGTCGAAGGTCGTAGTATGAACACTACTCTCAAGATACGCTCCTGGGGGCGTCGAAGTTCGTAGTTTTTGGAAACCACTCTCAAGATACGCTCTTGGTGCGTCGAAGGTCGTAGTTTAATAACTACTCTCAAGATACGCTCTTGGGGGCGTCGAAGGTTGTAGTATGAACACTACTCTCAAGATACGCTCTTGGGGGCGTCGAAGTTCGTAGTTTTTGGAAACCACTCTCAAGATACGCTCTTGGGGGCGTCGAATGTCGTTGACTTGAAGTCATATCTGTGTAAGGATAACTTGGTGATTATAACATCACATTCACTGGGAAATACTTTTGAATAACTACTACTCTGTTAGGAGCATTCATGTTTTTGTACACTCGGGATGCCTTGGTGCACCAAGACATCCTTTGTAGGAAATCAAAGATAGTTGTAGAGTTGGAGTAACTTCGTGAGTTCTCCTTCTCAAGAGTTGTTTTTGAAAAGCTTGTAAAGCTAAAACAAGCAAAATGCTAGATATGAGACTAAGGATATGGGGTGGTCACTGTGTCTGTTGCCACGTACTCCTTGAAGTTTCCATTGTAGATCATTTCTTCCACTTCCACCTTCAACACCATGCAGTTGTTGGTTTGATGCCCCCAGGTCCCATGGTACTCACACCAACCCTGTGCATCTCTTCCTAGGAAGGCCTTGCCCTCCTCCCTGCATGCTGGCAGCTCTTGCTTGAGGCGCTTGTGGAATATTTCTTCTATGCTGAGTGTGAGGGGTGTGAATGTGAAATTGACACCTCCTCCCAATGTGTCTGTTTCTCTTCCTCTCTCTGGAACTTCATCCAACTGTTCCGCCTCTTGTTCAAATGCCCTGTCGAGCTTCGCTTTGAGCTCTCTCATTGTGCTCGTCATGACCATCTCATAGAGCCCTCCATAGGCCTCGAATGAGCTTGGATGCATGTTTCTGATGAATGCTCTGACTGCTTCTCTCCTTGTGATGTCCATGTTGGCACCATAATTAAAGAATCTCTGGAAATAGCTTGATATAGACTCCTGCGGCATTTGCTTGATATCATCTATGTAGCGGAAGCCTCTTAGGATGGAGTTCCTTGTTCTGTTCCCTATTGTGGTGTCTGGCTGCCAAGGTATGGATGTCACCTTCACAGCCTTGCTCCTGTGTTTCCTTGTAGGCACTGTTTGAAAAAACTGCCTGCTCAAACGGAGTGTCGCTCCACTCCTCCTCCTTCCTTGCCTTTGTCTCCCTCCCCTCCTTCTTCTATCCTGGTTGGCTCCTGTCATGACCACAGCCACTGTGTCTGTCCTGTGTGATCCATGTCTCATTGAATTGACATAGCATTGTCTTGCAGTGCGTTGATCACCCAGGACCTCTCCAACTCCGTTCTCCGTGATGTACTTCAGCTTCTGGTGAACAGTGGATGGCACTATTTCATATGGATTTATGGTTGTCCTTCCTAGGATCCCATTGTAGGCTCCCAGGCTTTCAACCACCAAGAAATTGACATTTACCTTCAGCTGTGTCCATCCTTGGCCCATGGTCACTGGCAATGTTATCATCCCCAGGGGGTAACTTGTTGCCCCTGAGAAGCCAACTAGAGGGAAGTTGACCGGATTGATGTCTGCTTTGGTTTTCCCTATCTCTTCCAACACTCTCAGGCTTAGGAGGTCAGCTGAGCTGCCCCCATCCACCAAAATTCTCTTTACATCAAAATTATCAATATCTAAAGTAATAACTAGAGCATCGTCATGTGGAAAGACGATGTGGCTTTTGTCCTTCTCAGAGAACTCTATCTTCACTTCTTCTCCTTCTCTTGGTCTTTTTCTCCACCTTGGCACTGAGCTTAGCTTGGATGCATAGACCTCCCTTGCATTAGCAGTTGGGCCACCTGATGCTGCTCCTCCATGTATCATATTGATGACTCCTCTTTTGTTGGGTGGAGGGTTATAGTCTGCCTTTCCCTTGCCCTTGTCCTTGTCCTTCTGTGATGGCCCTAGTTGCATACTGTTGCCCCCATGGTCTACGAATTGCTTCAGTTCTCCCCTCTGGACGATGTTGTTTATGCTTAGCTTTAGGCTAAAGCATTCATTTGTGTCGTGACCATAAGCCTCATGGTTGTCACACCATCTATCCTTGTGATTTCCTACCATTGGGGCTCTCCACCTTGCAGGGGGTGACCAAAGCTTTTGGTTTCGCATCTCTCTAAGTACGGTGGCTGGAGTGGCGTTTAGTGGGATGAACTTAATGACGTTTATTTCTCTAGCCTTTAAGGGTTCACCCATTTGGTTTCTTTGCTGTGGCGGACGCCATTCCTGCTGCCTTGCATGCTGTGGTGCCTGGGGTGGCTTTCCTTTGTTTGGCCTTTGAGTATCCTCTTTGGCTGCCTGAATTTTGGCCTTCTTGCTTGCCCTGTGCCTCTCAAGGTCAATATGTGTTTTAACTCTCCCTGCAAGCTCCTCCAAGGTGCTTGCTGGCTTTTTGGCCATCTTTTCAGCCAATGTTGACCCAAAGCGACCTAAGTTTCTGATAAAGGCTCGGATTATCTCCCCTTCAGTGATGTCCCCCTGGATGTCTGCAATATTCTGGTTGAACCTAGTATAGTAGCTGGCCAGGGATTCATCGTATTCTTGTTTTACGTCATCAATGGAGCCTGTTCCCTTGAGGAGTTTCCTATCCCCTAGGTATCTCTGCAGAAACTTAGCTTTTAGCTGCTCCCATGAGTGGATGCTCTCAGAGGGCAGGCTGAAGAACCAATGTGAGGCCACCCCTGAGAGGGTGTTTGGGAAAAGGAGTGCCTTGTATCTTTCATCAGTTGTCCTCCCGAATAGAGAGGCCTCATGCTGTTGGATATGCTCTAGGGGGTCTCCCTTCCCATTGTACTTTGCAATTTGCACAGTGTGCAGGGAGTCTGGCACCCTGTTCATCTCCAACTCCCTTGTGAAAGGGTGGTTCGTCTTGTCACTTAGACAATGCAGGCTGGGTTTCTTTGACTCATTCAATTTCCGGGTTATCATGGCTTCTATCTCCTCCAGGGTGATCATCACCTGTGCCGGAGTATAATCCCTCTGATATCCATTGTAGTTGTAGACTGGGCTTACTGGGTTCCCTTGTCCCTGCTGGTATGGACTGTAGGTGTACTCTTGATACGCCTGCTGGGGTGCTTCATAGAAGTCCTGCCTCCTTGGAGGTCTTGCTTGTCTTTCCTCCCCAAGTGGGGTGTAGGCCCTGTTGTTCTGATGTTGCCTAGGAGGCACAGATTGTTGCCTTCCCTCTGGGGGTGGCTCCTGGTAATATCTTCTTTGCTCCTCTCGCTGCCCTGCTCGAGGGTGCGAGTAGTGCTCTTCTGTCGGGATCTGCTCCTCCTCATGAGCTTCAGTGTAAGTCCCTTGGGTGTATGCCGGCCTTGCATATGCTGTGTGGGCGCGGTTATCATCTCTTTGTTCCGGCATCCCATATGGGTACCTTTGGGGTTGCTCCTCATAATAGTATCCCTCAGGGGGTGCCGTGTTGTGGGAAGGCACTCCCTGTTGTCCTCTTGCTCTCTGTGGCCTTCTTGCCCGGGGAGTGGAGGCTGTGGAGGACTCAGCCCCAGCTGGGCGTGAAGGTCCTCCCTCCTGGTTGTTCTGTTGCTGAGGAGGTTGTGGTATTTCTTGGGGCTCTGGATGCATTGGCTGCTTCCCAGGGTTAGGCCGCCTCCCTGGGGGTATGGGTTCTCTTCTCCGCCCATTGCCCCCGGGTGGGTGTTGGGGCCTGGACACCCTACTGTTCGTCATAGCTCGTGTAATAGCCAGGCTTTCTGTCCGAAGCCTACAGACGGCGCCAAGTGTTAAGTTATGAGATCTGGGTCAACGGATGGTCGGCTCAAATCTCGTTCCTCACTGGAGATGTGGATGATCCGGTTCTCTGAGTTGCCCTGTCTTAGCCTATCTTCTTCCTTCTTCTTTCCTTCCTTCTACCCTTCTACCCTGCAGAAGGGGCAATACCAGACACGGAGGGGGGGGTGGTGCCTGGTGAACCCTCTCCGATGCCTAAGTCAGTATTCTTCTAGAGAGATAAAGCTAGAGAGATGTCAGAGCTAAATTGTCCAAATGGCCAAGATGATCAAATGAGTTGTGAAGGTGGGGTATTTATAGGCAACGGTGTCATTAAGGTGGCTTAATGACATCGTTAGCCTTTAAACACAATTAATTAACCTTTAAGCACATAATTAAGACCTTAGGATTCGGAGGAGGTAGGCGGAGTGGACCGAACATGGGAGTCCGAAAATGGTGTCGGGGCCCTTGGGGGGGGAGAAATCCGACCCCCAAGGGTAGGGGTTGGGTGAGGACACCCAACCCCTCCTAGGGAGGGTGGGGTTGGCCAACCCCATCCCTCCTAGGAGGGATCGGGTTGGCCGACCCGATCTCTCCTAGGAGAGATCGGGTTGGCCGACCCGATCTCTCCTAGGAGAGATCGGGTTGGCCGACCCGATCTCTCCTAGGAGAGATCGGGTCGGCTGACCCGATCTCCCCTAGGGGAGGTCGGGTGTGGCCACCCAACCTCACCTAGGTGAGTTCGTCCGCCGGACGGGCGCTCCGGCCCCGTCCGAGCCGTCGATGTTCTCGCGAAGTGTCCGGGTTGAAGTTTCGATTTGCAATCATAAATGGGACGATAAAAATACAACGGTTCGGAAGTCAACGGGTTCAAATTGGGCGTATATCCATCAGACATGATAGCCACTCCAAGATGTGCGGACATGATAGCCGCTTATCACTACGTGGACATGATAGCCACTCCGAGAGGCGCGGACATGATAGTTGCCCCTAGATACGCGGACATGATAGCCGCTCCGAGATACGCGGACATGATAGTCTGCTGCTAGTACACTTAGTTTCTGGACGAGAGGTGTTACTCTTCCTCTTAGACTGTCGACATATACGTGTTTGGTAGGAGGTGTACGCGCTTGGCGTGACCCTCCCGAATCTTGTAAAGTGGTGATCTTAGAATAACAGTGGTACGCCATGACTTGTCGTAGCGTTTCCCACAGACGGCGCCAAGTGTTAGGTTCCAAGTCTAGGGTCAACGGGCGGTCGACCTAAGTCTCGTTCCTCACTGGAGATGTTGCGGATTCGGTGCTCTTGGGTTGTGTCGTCTTAGCCCGTGTCTTTCCGTTCTTCACTTCGCTTCTCTTCTCGCCCTGCAAGAGGGGCAATACCAGGCACAGAGGGAGGGGGGGTGGTGCCTGATGAACCCTCTCCGATGCCTAAGTTAGTACGGTGTTTGTAGAGAGATAAAGCTAGAGAGATGTCAGAGCTAAATTATGCAACTTGCCAAGATGTCCAAAGATGTTCAAATGAATAGTGGGAGAGTTGTATTTATAGGCAACGGTGTCATTAAGGTGACTTAATGACATCGTTAACCTTTAAACACAATTAATTATCCTTTAAACACGTAATAATGACCTTAGGGTACGGAGAAGGTTAACGGAAATAAACCGAGTATGGGAGTCTAAAAACGGTGTCGGGGCCCTTGGGGGGGAGGAAAAATCCGACCCCCAAGGGTAGGGGTTGGGTGAGGCCACCCAACCCCTCCTAGGGGAGATCGGGTTGGCTGACCCGATCTCCCCTAGGGGAGGTCGGGTGTGGCCACCCGACCTCACCTAGGTGAGTCTAACTTAGTCCGGACGAGTATTCCGGCCTTGTCCGGACCGTTGGCGTTTTCGCGGGGTGATCAAAATGAAACGATTCGGAAGTCAACGGGTTCAAATTGGGCGTATATCCATCAACTCGGACCTCCGAATTGGATGATTTCAGGTGCGTTTTCATTTATTCTAGGCTTATTTTATATTTCCAATGTCAATTTCACATTTTAGTTAATTTCAAAGTTCACTGTTTTTTCTATAGGCAGCTGCCTATGGGTTTTTCGCATTTTTTATTTTGCCGATATCTCCTCACTCGGACCTCCGAATTGGATGATTTCAGGTGCGTTTACATTTATTCTAGGCCTATTTTATATTTCAAATGTCAACTTTGCGATTTCGCTAATTTCAAAGTTCACTGTTTTTTCCATAGGCAGCTGCCTATGGGTTTTTCGCAAATTTTAATTTGCTGATATCCCCTCACTCGGACCTCCGAATTGGATGATTTCAGGTGTGTTTTCATTTATTCTAGGCCTATTTTATATTTCCAATGTCAATTTCGCGTTTTAGCTAACTTCAAATTTCACTGTTTTTTCCATAGGCAGCTGGCTATGGGTTTTTCGCATTTTTTAATTTGCCGATATCTCTTCACTCGAACCTCCGAATTGGATGATTTCAGGTGCGTTTTCATTTATTCTAGGCCTATTTTATATTTCCAATGTCAATTTCGCGTTTTCGCTAATTTAAAAGTTCACTGTTTTTTCCATAGGCAGCTGCCTAAGGGTTTTTCGCAATTTTTAATTTGCCGATATCTCCTCACTCGGACCTCCGAATTGGATGATTTCAGGTGTGTTTTCATTTATTCTAGGCCTATTTTATATTTCCAATGTCAATTTCACGTTTTAGCTAACTTCAAATTTCACTGTTTTTTCCATAGGCAGCTGCCTATGGGTTTTTCGCATTTTTTTAATTTGCCGATATCTCCTCACTCGGACCTCCGAATTGGATGATTTCAGGTGTGTTTTCATTTATTATAGGCCTTTTTTTATATTTCAAATGTCAATTTTGCGTTTTCGCTAATTTCGAAGTTCACTGTTTTTTCCATAGGCAGCTGCCTATGGGTTTTTCGCAATTTTTAATTTGTCGATATCTCCTCACTCGGACCTCCGAATTGGATGATTTCAGGTGTGTTTTCATTTATTCTAGGCCTATTTTATATTTCCAATGTCAATTTCGCGTTTTAGCTAATTTCAAAGTTCACTGTTTTTTCCATAGGCAGTTGCCAATGGGTTTTTCGCAATTTTTAATTTGCCGATATCTCCTCACTCGGAACTCCGAATTGGATGATTTCAGGTGCGTTTTCATTTATTCTAGGCCTATTTTATATTTCCAATGACAATTTCACGTTTTAGCTAATTTCAAAGTTCACTGTTTTTTCCATAGGCAGCTGCCTATGGGTTTTTCGCATTTTTTAATTTGCCGATATCTCCTCACTCGGACCTCCGAATTGGATGATTTCAAGTGCGTTTACATTTATTATAGGCCTATTTTATATTTCAAATGTCAATTTTGCGTTTTCGCTAATTTCAAAGTTCACTGTTTTTTCCATAGGCAGCTGCCTTTGGGTTTTTCGCAATTTTTAATTTCCTGATATCTCCTCACTCGGACCTCCGAATTGGATGATTTCAGGTGCGTTTTCATTTATTCTAGGCCTATTTTATATTTCCAATGTCAATTTCGCGTTTTCGCTAATTTCAAAGTTCACTGTTTTTTCCATAGGCAGCTGCCTATGGGTTTTTCGCATTTTTTAATTTGCCGATATCTCCTCACTCGGACCTCTGAATTGGATGATTTCTGGTGCGTTTTCATTTATTCTAGGCCTATTTTATATTTCCAATGTCAATTTCGCGTTTTAGCTTACTTCAAAGTTCACTGTTTTTTCCATAGGCAGCGGCCTATGGGTTTTTCGCATTTTTTAATTTGTCCATATCTCCTCACTCGGACCTCCGAATTGGATGATTTCAGGTGTGTTTTCATTTATTCTAGGCCTATTTTATATTTCCAATGTCAATTTCGCGTTTTAGCTAATTTCAAAGATCACAGATTTTTCCGTAGGCAACTGCCTATGGGTTTTTCGCATTTTTTAATTTGCCGATATCTCCTCACTCGGACCTCCGAATTGGATGATTTCAGGTGCGTTTTCATTTAATCTAGGCCTATTTTATATTTCCAATGTCAATTTCGCGTTTTAGCTAATTTCAAAGTTCATTGTTTTTTCAATAGGCAGCTGCCTATGGGTTTTTCGCATTTTTTAATTTGCCGATATCTCCTCATTCGGACCTCTGAATTTGATGACTTCAGGTGTGTTTTCATCAATTCTAGGCCTATTTTACATTTCCAATGTCAATTTCGCGTTTTAGCTAATTTCAAAGTTCACTGTTTTTTTCATAGGCAGCTGTCTATGGGTTTTTCGCATTTTTTAATTTGCCAATATCTCCTCACTCGGACCTCCGAATTGGATGATTTCAGGTGCGTTTTCATTTATTCTAGGCCTATTTTATATTTTCAATGTCAATTTCGTGTTTTAGCTAATTTCAAAGTTCACTGTTTTTTCCATAGGCAGCTGCCTATGGGTTTTTCGCATTTTTTAATTTGCCGATATCTCCTCACTCAAACCTCCGAATTGGATGATTTCAGGTGCGTTTTCATTTATTCTAGGCCTATTTTATATTTCCAATGTCAATTTCACGTTTTAGCTAATTTCAAAGTTCACTGTTTTTTCCATAGACAGTTGCCTATGGGTTTTTCGCATTTTTTATTTTGCCGATATTTCCTCACTCGGACCTCCGAATTGGATGATTTCAGGTGTGTTTTCATTTATTCTAGGTCTATTTTATATTTCCATTGTCAATTTCGCGTTTTAGCTAATTTCAAAGTTCACTGTTTTTTCCATAGGCAGCTGCCTATGGCCTTGGGAAAGCCAAGATCGTGTATGCTTATTTGAAAATTCCCGTTTCGGTAATTTGCAATAGAATAACCGTTTTCAAAAGAATGATCTATTAGATTGAAAACGACAATAGTGCGAATTCTTTCACGATACCCCCTTCCTCGGTTTACTGAAGGTTGGTTTGGTTTAGTGACTGAAGAATCACTATTCGTCGTATTCCATCATAATAGATAATCCGATGTTTGCGATTCTGTTAAAATGTCGTTGTCTTCCTAACTTTGCATAATAATCTATGTGTTAGTTTTAATGGCTGGGTCGGTACGCTTTTATAAACCGTGCAATCCGGATGGTGTTGATTACGAAGCATAGAGTGAGATTGTGAGAGAACGACTTATAGCATGTGAAGCACACATGTGCATCATGCCCATAAGAGATAAGATGATGGTACCATCCAGAATAGGGGATATAGGTTGGGGAAATAAGAAAGCTTGCGAGGTGATATTGGCGGCCTTGGACAATGAGGTTGCAGAGGACTTCACACTCAATTATTCCGCTGCTCAGCTTTGGGCTGCCCTGAAACTCCGTTTCGGAAGTGGAAAGGCAGCCGAAGCGAGACAGGTAATAATGGAGTATGATAACCTACTTTCAAACGACACCAGAATGAAACCTGTGTCGAACCAGAGGATTGAAATATCCAATTGGAGAAAGATAATCAATATCGCTCAGGGGTATCCCATGTCTTGGTTTGCTGATGACTTTGAACTAGAATACTTAATAACAGCAATTAAGTATTCTATGTACTTGTTCACGGAAAGCAACCAAAGGAGACTGACATGTTCCCCGGTGAACAATCGCAAGTGGACAAAGGAAATAGCAGAGGAAACGGGATCGGCTTGGTCCCCAAACGAGAATCGTAGTATGACAAATGCTACCGATTCCGTACTGTAATAGGTACACCTCGTTTGCCACTTATATGAAACTGTTAAACGTTTTGTATCACTAAGTATAATGATATAATTCACTTGTGAACTTCTTTCAGGCGTACTCGGTGAAGATGGCTGAAGTTTTCCTTTCAAGTTTTGTTTTCCTTTAACTCTAAGAGCTTTGTTCTGTATCTCATTAACGTACCAATGTTTATAAGTTCTCCTACCATCAATAAATGTTTGACATTAGTTAATTTTGATTCGGGATTATTGAATAAAGTAGTAACCATTCAATGGTCTACTTATCAAAATTAAATGGCCCAGTCAAAAGGGTCCAATCCGAAACGAACAACTAATCCAGGTTTCTTCCAACAAAACGGATGAATCATACAAACATTCACATAATCAAACATGCATCGATTGCATAGTTCAAAAAGGGGAAACCGACCAAAATATTGCATTCTTATTTGTTAAAGTACTCCATTATAGTTTGTATCCCAAATAATGTGCATGTTTAAAACCGGTCTTGCTTTTAAATTTGGAGACTAAAACGATTCTCAAAACCACGGTTTTTAACCGGGTATGCGTGTGGCGCATGTCACCTCGAAAGACGGGACACATCGTTTTAGAATACGAATTTAATAATCAAGTAGTTTTATGAATGAAGAATTTTCGTTTGTAATATTATGGATATAACTCTTGATGACTACTCAGATTATACGTAAGCTTTACAGCTACTACAATCTAGTAAAATATCAACTATGACATTGGAAGCAATGGCTTAAATGTATAGTCCATGAGATGGATAAGCCCATGGATGAGTTAAACAAACGAAAAGAAGTAGTCAGTAAAGAGACTCTCCCACTATTAGCCTTGAACGAAGAGTTTGGCTGAAAGCATTCATTAAACACTTCAAGAAACAAAGTTCAGAATTACATAATGTTAGAGTTACACATTAATTGTTCCTACGGGATG
The DNA here is from genome assembly GCA_036873135.1 of Clarkia xantiana subsp. parviflora. NCBI lineage: Eukaryota > Viridiplantae > Streptophyta > Magnoliopsida > Myrtales > Onagraceae > Clarkia > Clarkia xantiana. The sequence continues at coordinate 217,057 of JAPTYO010000053.1, read as the reverse complement.
AGATTAATTTAACTCACATTAATGTAAAACACTATGTTCCGACAAAATCGGTGAACACATTACCATAAAAGCTAATTATTGATTCGGGTAAAACCTTATCACAAAGACGCATTAATTTGCGCATTAAAACGAGTATTCATTAAGAGTACGCACTAATCGCGAAGAATACGAGTTTTAAAATTAGCTTGGAACAATGGTTTCGTGGTCAAACATGGCACATTATAGAGGTTTGAGGATGGATTTCCAACACTTTGCAGAACGAACAAAAAATTAACAACAACAAAAAATTGAGGAATAAGATGAACCATTTACCGTGAGACATCAACAAAAGAAGGACTATAACACAATATACTTCCTTCGACATTTTAATTGTTAGGTAGTAAGCTCTCGACCGTTCTAATTTTTTGTGAATGAATGAAACCAGTAGGTCCTCTCAATATATAACCAGGCATGCATTTAGTACATGGTCACATAATTATATAGAAAATTATTAGCTGTTTTTTAATATATATATATATATATATATATATATATGGTTAGACAATAAAATTAGTTAAATAATGGTAACTTACTTAACATTTTTCTTTTAAAAAATGAAACTTCCAAACAAAATAAAAACTTAATTTAAAAAATTCGGATTCATTAATATTTTGGTAGAACATGTCTGACCAATTTTTACATGTTTTTTCATGCATACTTTTTGTTCAATACGTTTGGAACTTGTACATTTTTTGTGTATCAGTTAGTTGACCGTTAGTTTTGAACGTTAAGTGGCATGCGACTTGCACATGAGTTTCCCTCTACTTTTTAATTTGTTAAGTTTAGTCCCTCTAATACATCCCTATTTTTTTTTTTAAATCTTATCATAAAGTTCAAAAATTGAAATATTAGCTCGGTGGAACAAAACTGCCGAGCGCGGTCAACGGAGTCGTGGGTTTCAACTGGCGGATATCTCGAAGTATAGGGCTCTCTCTATGTCGTGGGAATCAAGAGAACGGTGGATGAGGGGACGCAACAACTTAATTAGGCTGTGCTGGTGAAGAATGGTGGGGTCTGGGGAGCTACGTATAGTCAGCAGGCAGAACTTCAGAAGTCGCGATGTGTTTTCTCTAGTTAGGGGTGATATTGTTGAGATTGAAGACCGGCTCGGTTGAGGCCGGTTCAATTTGAATTGTTTGAATTTGTTCAGAAATTGTATCATTTGGATGTATCTTTTAGGGTGAGAACCCAACACATATTATATATATATATATATATATATAGAGAGAGAGAGAGAGAGAGAGAGAGAGAGAGAGAGAGTAAAAAGGACTTGCACACTAACCAATTAGATTACAGACTACATAGGATTTATCTTCTTTATTAGTTCGTCTTAAACATATATAAAGGAAGCAGCCGAATATTTATTAGCTGAAACTAAGAGCTTGTTTAATTGCATGTATTAGCTAATATAAGTATTAACTAAGTGATGATTACGATATCTTAGTCAGTGCTCAGTTAATACTATGTTTGGACGAACCACGTATTATGACATCCTAATACAATGTTTAAATGAACTTTGTGTTAGGATATCATATTACAACGACTAAAAGAACAAAATACCCATATATGCATTTTTTTAATAAGATTCTATTTTTACATATGAAAAAATGTTTCTAAAAAATAGAAAAAATAACTTTAAATATGTAAATGTACCACGAACTCGAGCACGAACCGACTCTAACACGACGAGATCTCGCTATGACCCGACTCGACTTGCCATGACCCAAGCACTACTAGATGAACTCTACAATAAATTAAAAAATAATTATAGTGACATAACTTCAAATTGACATTTAATTAGACCTTCACCAAATTTCAACTGTGATATTCAATTAAACATCACAATGTATCCCAACCAAATAAGTGGTCAATTTTTTAGAGATAATTGAGCATTGAATTTTTTTATTTTAAATGTTCTTACATATTGTTGGGGTTAATAGGTCTTTTGGTACAATATGTTTGACAAATTTGAACTTTTGAAGCAACATGTTTTTTGCTTACTTTCGGTGTAATATCTTTATCGACTTAATTTTATTTTTATCGGTAAATAAAATATTTAAAGACCAAATATCAATTCATCAACAAGTCTAAACTCTTTCCCGATGAAATTTTCGACCTAATTTCAATTTTTTCGGTAAATAAACTATTTAATACCAAATAATAATTCATCGGTAAATATAAAGCTTTTCCCGAAAAGTTACCTATTATCAGGCGTCCAACCAGCATAGACAATTTGAAATCTGTAACAACATTGCATCTATTATTTTTCTTTACTACCCAGATTAATTACACGTTTAATGCAGACCAGGGTAATCTGCACTATAAATTAGGTCTTAATCCTCCACATTATGTACTGAAAAAATCCGAAAATATCATTTTCTTCCTCTCTACAATCTGTTCTTTGCTACATGATTCTTCTGCTGCCAGCTGCATATGTCTTCTACGAGTTACAACTCATGTTGTTGCTACGTTGCTGCTGCTGCTTCTGTCCACTTGGAGTTTCTGTCACTTACACTCGTTGCTGCTGCTTTTCGTCTAGTTAAATACTGTTGCAACGAATCTTGAATTTATTTTTCGATATTAAGCTTGTTGTTTTCGCCGTTGTGTCGGCTATAAAAAATCATGTTATCTTCATGTATTGTATTGTATTCGATTCGGTTGAATGTGTTACGTGCATATCACGATTCAACGACGCCTCCGTAAAAAAACAATATAATCCTTTGCCGGCCCTCACAATAATTAGTAAGTACCACTTAACAGATCATCTTGTTTTCCATTTATAACATGGAAGACGACAATGCTTAAAACGACATTTAAAGATCATGTCCCAGAAGCATTTATTCCACGAACCGGCTGGGGTATATACGTACTCTCTTGACTCTCACAGTGTGGTGAATAATTTTTTTCATGTCTGTGTTATGTTGGTTTCTGTACATAAAAGTGAAAGTTGATTAGTAGGATATGGATCAGTATTGTTGATGTGTATACATACGAGTAAATAGTATTAGATTATATATTAAAAAATATAAATTGGAACACAATTTAAAATTGATGTGCTACTCTTAATATTACCATTTAATATTTTTGTATGGAACCTTAAATTTATGTAAATGATTTAGGCTAACTAATTTGGATGAGAATTCACTTTTGGACTATATATATGTGTGTGGATGAGTTGCCGTACCAATATTGGTGGGGGGGCGCAGTGTAGCTATTTCTATAGTCTAGTCTAGTCTAGTCTAGGTAGATGATGAAGGATGATATGGGATGGTCGTGGGTGCAGGGTTGGGATGAGGAGGTTACACCAGCGGGTCGTATGTTCCTGCAGAAGGAGATGGCCCAAGTGATCCTTTTCGCTGTAGGGATGAAGCACCCAATCGATGTGGAGGGAGTAAAGGTAGCAGTGAAAGATTGTGCGATGCTCAAGCACCCTAGGTTCTGCAGCCTATTGGTACGCGACGCTAAAGGGATGGAACACTGGAGGAAGACCCAAATCAACCTCGATCGTCACTTTATAATAGTCGACGATGATGATGATGATATTGTCAACAAGGAAGCAAAAGACAAAGAAGAAGCTGTGAATGCATATCTGGCAGATATGTCCTTATCCTCATTCCACCACCTCGATGAAACCAAACCTTTATGGGAAATCCATCTACTCAAGCCACACAACTGCATCATCTGGAGGATTCATCACGCTCTCGGAGATGGAATCTCCCTCATGTCCATGTTCCTAACCTTGTGCAGGCGAGTCGACCAACCTCACTCCCTCCCAACTATACCCTCCTCAAATTCTTCCTCAATTTCTTCTAATTCACCTCAATTAAATACATATTATTGGTGGCCGTGGCTCCATGCCTTCGCGATTAGGGTTTGGTTCAACATTGTGTACATTCTAGGGTTCATGATGCGCTCCATGTGGGTGCGGGACCCGAAGAACCCAATAACCGGAGGTGATGGTGTCGAGCTCTGGCCCAGGAAGCTAGCCACCGCACGCTTCCTCCTCGATGACATGAAGTTTGTCAAGCGAGCCATCCCTGGTGCCACCATCAACGATGTCCTATTTGGGGTCATTTCCGCTGGACTCTCCCGCTACTTGGATCATAAATCGCCTGCTTCCATGCGCCACGGCATGAACATCACCGGGGTATCTGTAATCAATTTGAGGAAGCAACCCGGCCTTCAGGTATATATATATTAATTAGAATTCAAAGCTAGCTAGTTAGTTACTAATTAATTAATATCAATAATCAATCTATCAGGAGCTGGCTAAGCTAATGGCGCAAAATGCGAGTATCAGGTGGGGTAACCAGTTCGGGATCGTGGTGTTGCCGTTGCAGTATCGTGACAAGCGAAGCAAGGCATTAGAACACGTAATCAAGGCCAAGGCAATGTTGGACCGGAAAAAGAGGTCCTTAGAGGCGATATTCTCCTACTGGATAGGCACGGTGGTGATGTCGTGGTTGGGGCCAAAAGCAACCTGTTATCTCAACCGTCGAGTCGTCTGCAACACCACCTTCACCATATCTAACGTCATCGGCCCACAAGAGGAGGTTCAGTTATTAGGGAACCCCATAACCTACATAAGAGCTAATGTCACAAGCTTACCCACTTCACTCACAATGAACATGATTAGCTATGCCGGCAGGGCCGATCTACAAATCTTGGTTGCCAAGGACATTATTCCCGACCCTCACTTCCTCGCTAACTGCTTCGAGACCGCCCTTAACGATATAAAGCAGCAAACCCTCGACACTGTTGATGCTGCTACTAGTACTAGTAGTAATAATATGGTTTAATTTCCAACAACTGAATTAATTAAGCTTTATTATATTACCTTATCGATCATCAATCTATGTAATGTAACACTAGTGTACCTACGTACGTATAATTAATAAAATCTGCATCAATTAATGTTTTTCTTTTTTATTTTAAATTAATGTTTACAGTGTCGGTCACCTCTTTTTCTTCTTCTTCTTCTTCACGGGAGGAGAAGGCCGCGCGGGCCAAACCTTTTTTTATCACGAACCCCCAACTATTTAAATACCTAAAGTTAATTAAAAGATGATCACTAGTAACTTGTCGTTAATGATTCAAATTAAATGCATGTCTTCCAATGTAATAATTTCTCGAGATGTAACCGTTCCGGATGTGTGTACATAAAATGCAAACAACATCTTTATTGTATTAGCTAGTATTGAATGACCAAAATTAAAACTAATTCTAATGTATATAAGGACGCAAAAAACGTACGTTTTGTTCCTATTGTACTATTAGGATAGATAGAATGGCACAAAAGATGTATCTAGTATCTAATATATAAAGGAAACTTAAAAACGTAGCAAATTTTCTAGATTTGGAACGTCGCAAATTCTCTAGATTTAAAAGAACGCTAGCTAGAAGCGTCCCTACACTCCCTAGCTAGTATGAATATGAATATGATAAGGACCTTGGAAGCGTGACATGTATATAAGAGAATGTTAGTGGGCTGTAATCTGACGATACGCTTGAATAAAATGTGTCACAAAGTTTTAATACACGCTATATAGCGTCGTTTAAACTGTATAAATAATCTCCTAGAATCAAAAAATTTCAAAGAATTTATATTCATTATATAAGAAAATGCATATTGAACCCTATCAAATTATTGTGTTTGTGTAAACTTTTTTTTTTTTTTTCTTAGTAGATATATGCAAATTAGATAAAAACTAGTGAGGCCAGGTTTATGATAAAATAAAAATTATTATTTTTCGATCGACTTTGTTCATGATCTAGTACGTAGTATGAATTTTAAGAAACTCTTGATTGATGTGGTTGGGTTAAGACAATTAGTTTGTCCTTGACTAGGTATTAGATTTAGTATAGAAGATCGAGAAGAGAAGTTGTTTAATTATAGAGATATGAAAGCAAATTGAGATGATGCATCTGTGAGAGAAGGAGGGGGCTCATTCACTTTAATTATTATCTATCTATCTATCTATCTATCTATCTATCTATCTATCTGCGGGAGAGGAAACAAGTTGGTGGTTGTAATAAGACACATGTGGAGGGAGGTGCATGATAGAGGTAGCTAGATGCAGTTGAGTCGAAAATATGTGGAGGTTGTAGGCGGTGGTCCTTGAATGAATGAAATAGAGTTGTGGTTGAGCTTGAGCCTCATAAATATGAACAACTGTTCATTGCCTATTGTAAACAAGATTAATTCTTTGGTCATGTGAGATATATAATCTCGGTGCATGCATGAATGAATATTCCCATATGATGCCCTCTAATTCTACCCATGTACATAATATCTATCTATAAAGAAATAGTAATTTAATAATAGTAATTAACAATAGTCCCCCCTCAAGTTGGATTTGCGGACGAACTTATGTTATGCAAACATATATAGCTTGACAGTATCGAACTGAGGTTGATGCAACAGGTTAGTAAAAACGTTCGCTAACTAGGGGAACATGAAACAAACATAGAAATTCTTCTCGAACTGACAATCATCTACTTTGATGTGCTTAGTTCGTTCATAAAAGACGGGGTTGATGGCGATATGAATTGCTGCCTTAAATATAACAATAATGTGAAACATGAGAAGCATCTTGATGAGGGACGCTATCCGAACGAGTTCACAAGTTCCTAGAGTCCTTGCGTGATATTCTGCTTCAGCGGATAATTCTAATTGGGTTGAACAATGAAATTTGAGATTAAGGCATTATAAGATAACAACACTTGGATATTAGTAGACCTGTCTCAAGATAAGACTGTCATAGGATTCAAATGGCGTACAAAGTGAAATACAACTCTGATGACACTCTAGAGAGATATAAGGCGAGGCTGGTTGCTTAGGGGTATACTCAGGTTGAAGGAGATGATTATAATAAGACTTTCTCTCCATAGCTAAGATGGCAACTGTAAGAATTTTATTACCGATTACTGCAACACAAAAGTGGAGATTGTTTCACATGGATGCAAAAATGCCTTCCTCCAAGGGGAGTTGTTTGAAGAGGCTTACATAAATATACCAAAATGTTTTGAAGGAGCATATCAGACAAAGGTTTGTAAGCTTGTGAAGTCTCTTTATGAGATAAAACAGGCCTCGAGACAATGTAATATAAAATTAACTCAAGACATACTAAAGAATGGATATATTGAAAGATGAGCAGATGACTCTTTATTTTCAAAGACAAAGGGAAGTCAGAAGGTCTTCATGTTGATCTATGACGATGACCTGGTAATTAATGACAATGATAAAGTCCTTATTCAAGAGTTGAAAAATGTTATGTGTTCAATAGCTTCAATATTTAGGATGCCTGAGATACTTCTTAGGTTTGGAGTTTGCTTACGGGGAATGTTGATCAATTAGAGGAAATTTGCTTTGGAGCTTATTCTGGAAGCTAGCTTTAGAGCGGGAAAACTAGCTTCAACATCAATGGAGCATAACTTGAAGTTAATAATTGTTGCTCATGTTGGGTTTCATGAGACAAATGAAATATTTTCTAATGATCCTTTGTATAGAAGACTTGTGGGGAAACTATTATATCTCACAATGACACGCCCAGACATTGTTTATTCTGTCTAGTATTTATCTTAATTTTGTTCAATGCCCAAAACAATCTCATTACAAAGCTGCTATGCGTGTCATCATCTATATAAAGTCTTTCTGAGACACCAAAAAAAATGTGACTGTCCATTTTAACATTTCAAATTTCAGACACCAAATTTTAACCTTGGACTGCTTACAGGTTCTTAACCCTTTTTTTTTATAGGGTTTTGGAGTTTTTCTTTTTCCTAACGAAGAAATAGTTGATGATTTGAATCTAGTTGTAATTTGGAGTAGAGGTTTCTTACACTTTTTTTTGTAACTTGTGACCATTTGTTTATTTATCAACATTGTTAAAGCTAACTAACATGAGAGACAAACTACTAATTAGATAGTTGTTAATTTACTACCCTAGCTACTAACTTAAAATCTAATCTATCTATCTATTATTAAAAATGAAGTTACAGTGTTTTGCAATACAAGGAGTCGAAATTGAGAGAGAGGATTGTTATTAATTCCTCCCTCCTTCGCCTGTCTGTCCTCACGTACTATATACAATTTTAGTAGTTAGGGCTAGATTTGTTGAAATTGTCCAAACTGGTTTTGAACATATATATATATCTTGTATTGATCCTAGCTAGCTACCATATTGAAGAACCAAACCCTAGCTACCCGTAGGATTAGCTCCCGAAAGAGTTACCAGCTATGTACAATCACAAACAATTGAATTGTAGACAATGCTAGCTTTACTACTGGACACCAAGAATCGAATGAACCAATTGGATGATGTTCTAGACTAGTACTAGAGATCAAAGAAGAGGCAGTGTTATATATATATATAATTGCATGCATGGTTCATGCATCAAATTAAATATATCTTTACCTTGTAAAATGGAGCACAAATACAACGAAATGTGGTCCAAAGGAGAACTGATACATAATGTTGAAAGGACAGAAGGTTATTAATTATGATGAGCAACACAACCTGGCCGGATGGGAAACACCATCATCCATATATATATATATATTGTTTTAATATCATCTATCCATAGTAGCTAGGCTAGAGAGAGTCACATACATACGATGAGTAAGATTAATGAAATTTCACTTGCATATATGATTACTCTCTGCTGACCCGTTGGTCTTGAGTCGGCCCAATATGAAATCTAACATTTCCCAAACTTCATCTTCTCTTAATTCATTACACTATCTGTCTATCTATCTATCTATCTATCTATAACATAAAATAAAAGAGTCGATGGGGAATTATTATAAACAATCGACAACAAGACCTAGCGACTTGTATAGAATTGTGGCAAATGGCATTGGCAACGATGGGAAACCTCCCTCCTAATTAACGCAAACAGACAGGGTAGGGTGTGTGTGGGGGGGGGGGGGGGGGGGGGGGGGGGGCATGTATGTGACAAGAAATGAAATCCTAGATATAGAATTAATGAGGGTGGCTGGCTATTTCTGGACCCTAATTACTTTGACCTCTCATTAACAATCACAACCAACCAACCAACCACATATTTCTAGGAGACGGTGGCCATTGTTAGGATGAATGAATGAATGGTTGGTTAACAACAACTTGCCAAATTCATTCCATTTTTTAATTAACACCAACACAATCTCTATATCTCTCTCTCTCTAATAATAAACCAAACCATATCAATGCTCTGCTCAGATAGATTTTAAATGTTGACTTTCTTCTTCTTCTATTCAATTTCAAACAAAGACCAACCAGTAAAACCATATATACTTATTAGAAACAGGTTAATTAAGTTTGTCCTCCTGTAAACAATTAATTAATGCGTGGTGTTCTTACTTAATTCAATTATCATGTCAAAACCCAATGTTTATGTGCTTCTGCTTATGGTGCTGATGACTTGCAAAGTGGGCAACTCACTACGGTTCAAGATTACAGCAGGGAATAGCAGATGCATGACAGAGGATCTGAAACCTTCCACCATGTGTGTCGGTAGATACAGTGTCGTCAATCCTAACCCCCCTCCCAACCCTATTCCCGATGAATACGTAATCACCGCCAAGGTACGTACGTGGTTGCTTCATTTTCACTATTCTCTTTCTTTCTTTCTTTCTGCAACTAGCTAGCTAGATTTTACTACTACTACTCTCTGATCGATGAATTATATATATATATGATGATGGTTTCATTCAGGTGCTTGATCCTCACGGCAATTTTTTACATCACCAATATGGGATCCATTCAGGTCACTTCGCATTCACCACACAACATGAGGGTGATTATTTGGTGTGCTTGTCTTCCTCTGCTCGAAATCCTCCACCCACTTTGGAGGTCGATTTTGATTGGAGGTTCGGTGTTGCTGCCAAAGATTGGTCCAACATTGCAAAGAAAGGACAGTTAAATGTATGTATATTATATGTTCTGCTTAATTAATTATTCATTCATTGTGGACTAACATAATTAAATGGAACGTTGTTAACAAACAGTTGATGCAAATTGAGTTGAAGAAGATGGAAGACAGTGCTTCTGTTATTCGGAGTGAGTTATTCCATCATCTAAGCAGGGAAGAGGAGATGCAGAAGATGAACCAATCTACCACCTCCACCATGACTAACTTAGGCTTTTTCTCACTTATCATTTCCTTATCCGTTGCCGCTTTACAATTTTGGCATCTCAAAACTTATTTCCAAAGGAAAAAACTCCTTTAGTATAGTATAACCCCCCACCCCACCCATCCAATTCTTCTTGTCTTCTTATTTTATTTATTTTTATACAATTTTGTTTCATAGTTTTTTTTTTTACAATCCTCATCATGATTTTATATTACCATCGAGTCAGTTTGATCATGTTTTTAACATTCTCAAAAAGAAAAACACATACACGCGTAGCGCCGACAGATATCTAGTATAAACCATTAGGAAATCCACTCAAGTGGATTAAAAAATATCAATGTAATTTTGTTTATAATTATAAACATGTATGTGTTCACGCAATGATATAATGTTCTGTTAGAATTATTTTGAGAGCAATTAGGTTACTTCTTTTTTCATTACTTTTTATTTTGGTCACTATTCATCTAATAAAATATATGGTTGTAAAGGAAAATATAAACGATAACATATCAGTTGTACTTACCTTTATAATGTATATTATCATTTATTTATGAAAAGCAAATCATTGGGAAAAAAAGAAAGAAATATAAATCTAGGTATACAATTACGTCGTTAGTATAATAAAGTTAAAAAACTACATGAAACTCAGAAGTACATGAAACTGTTTACACATCATCTGAAAGGTAGGCGGTCATGTTCTGTTGGATTCATTGAGATCCTCAAAATAAATGCTTTGGTTCCTTTAAATTGTCCATCAGGAATTTTCATGTAAATAAGATTATGCTTAAAATTCAGACAATTTAGTCGAGTGTCGTTACAAAGTCCAGTATTAGGCTCCATATTCTAAAAGAAGCATAGTTGGTGAACATTTTTAAGTTTAAGAAAATGTGGAGGCATTCCATTTGGGGCAATGGAGTTTACAAACTCACCCTGATATAAATCTATGAAATCATCATCAATAGAATCACAATAAAAGAATGCATGGTCAACTTCAGAAAAAAGACTGTGATATTACCAATTACAACTTCATCGTTAGTTGGCACTAATATAGTTCTATCCTCATAAAAGAATGTGTCTTGTACTGCATTTTGTAAATATGAGAAGATTTCATAAATTAATGTATTACATTTGCTCCGGTTGTCTTGAAGAGCAAGCTGCCTATTTTATAGGGTCTATTTGTTACACTAGTTAGACTATTGGGTTGTAATTGTTATTACTTTTCTGTTGGTTTATTTTTGTGGGGACTAATTCCTACATTTGTAAGACTCATGGGTTAAACCTAGGCCTTTGGGCTCGGGTTTCCTATATTAGTGTTTTTAGGGTGAAGCATGGCCACATTCTACCATGCTCCAAGAGCACCATGCTTTTGGTTTTTTTATTACTAAGGTGGACTTAATTGTAACATATGTAAAACTTTACAAGTATGAAAAAATATGAAATTTTTTAACCACGCCTAATATTTGCATCAAACTATTAATATATCAATTTTCTTCTAGGGTTCACCATTAGGGCAATAGAAATATACAAAAAAAAATGTACCAAAAGCATGGTGCTCTTGGAGCATAATAGAAAGATCCGCTATCTTTGATGGAAAAGGTATTGAAGTAGGTTTTTTCAAAATAGTCCCATTAGATTAAGGGGCATTAATTAAAACTAGAAAGAAAATTATAATTTTAATAATATAAAAAATAGGGGGAGGATTATAAAATGATACTTGTCATTTATTTAGGGGAAAAGAGTGAGAAGAAGAGAATTTTTGGGGGTGAAAATAACAATTTTCCCGTTTCTTCCTTGGATCGATTATTTTTCTTTATCCATCAACGAACGGGTGTCAGAAGATCCCTCGAATCCAACGGCTGAAAGCAGCTAGCTTCACCGAATTAGGTTTGGAGATTGGAGGAGAGTCTGTACCGCCAGCCACCTCCCTGCCTCTTCTTCCTTCCTTCCCTCTCTCTCGGTGGTGTTCGTTCGTCCGTCGCTCCTCCAACTGTTCAGCCATGGGCAAGGGTCCGGGACTTTACACAGATATCGGCAAGAAAGCCAGAGGTACCTCGCCTGGTTCATCAATTTTCTGTCTTCTGATCTTGAATTTTAGGATTTGATGTTTTGTGGTGCGGATTTGGACAGATCTTCTCTACAAGGACTACCAGAGCGACCACAAGTTCACCGTTACCACTTACTCTCCGACCGGAGTTGTGAGTTTATCTTATCTTCTCGTTTCGTTGCCTGCCTGCCTTTTATTATTACATAGATAGATAGATCTTCAATGGCTAAAATCGAGTTACAGTCAGCTCCACACTGCATAGCTTGTTCTGTAGCATCATTTCTTTTGGAGCTGCACCAACCAAAAGATCCTTTTAGAATCTAGAAAATGGACCACTGGAATCTTTGGGCGACCTGTTTAATTTACACTGAAATTGTATTGACATCATTTTATCTTCTTGGACATGAACCGTATTCAGTATAGAAGTGAGTAAACCCAATGGTGAGAGATTAATTGAAGCATATGACTTAGAGCTCTTTGCTACGAGGTTTATCACTTTTCAGAGTTAGTGCTAAGGATGGAGAAGGAGGAGGAGTAGAACCATGAATCGAATTGAAGTTAAAGGAAATATTATGTTGATCTTAAACTGCCATTATGTCTCATTTTCTTGATAGCAGATGTTACAAACGAAAATGCCTTATATTACTCGCTGCATGTGTTACTTTAGGTTTTTACTTCATCAGGGACAAAAAAAGGTCAGCTGCTTTTTGCTGATGTCAACACCCAGCTGAAGAATAAAAACATCACTACTGATGTCAAAATCGACACAAATTCAAATGTAAGTACTCCTTTGAATTGCTCTTTATTATCTACATCATTACTAGGCGTATCATGTGAGGCACAAGATGTCTCTATCATTGGTTTATAGAATTGTTCTAGTGCTGATACTTGATTCCCATATGGTATCAAAGTTAATGTGGCTATGGTCATTATTTGCTGAAAATTGTTCGCAGCTCTTTACTACCATTACTATCGATGAACCTGCTCCTGGCTTGAAGACAATTTTTAGCTTCAAATTTCCTGATCAAAGATCTGGCAAGGTAAGAATTTTATATCTTCATTTATCGTGGAAAGATTGAATCATTTGCTTTTTATTCAAGAAACCTGGATGATCCTTTTAGAATGTGTATAATTTATCTTGTTTGTGCAACAGGCTGAGGTTCAGTACTTGCACGAGTATGCAGGAATTAGTGCTAGTATTGGGTTGACTGCAAACCCAATTTTCAACTTTGCTGGAGTCTTTGGAAACAAGAATTTGGCTCTTGGAACCGATGTTTCTTTCGACTCCAAATCTGGGGATCTCACAAAACTCAATGCTGGGTTGAGTTTCACCAATGCCGACCTGATTACTTCGTTGACCTTGTAAGTTTGAGTTTCCCCAATATCTTCATCTCATTCAACTATGTTATATTATTTGGCTTTGTATTATGAACTTTCTTTGGGCTACAGCAAAATCTGTTTTTATTTAGGGTTAAAGGTACTTTTCATACCACATGTTTGACCGAATGTGGCTTTTAGTACTGGATGTTTAGTTTTGTATACTTTTGGTACCAAACGTTTGAAAAAATGTGGCTTTTGGTACATCCGTTAGTTGGCCGTTAGTTTTGGCCGTTAAATGACATGTGCAAGTCACGTGATCGACTCTAAACTTTTAATTTTGTTCAATTTAGTCCCTCAAATATATTCATAACTTTTATTTTGTTTAATTTAGTCCTAAAGCTTCAGAATCAAACCCAATTGGGACCTATCCCCAATTGGGTAAATTTGACCCAAATGGGGCTATGTCAATTGAATTCGATTGGTTTAATTGGGTCCGATTTTGAAGTGTTATGACTAAGTTAAACAAAATAAAAGTTAGGAATATATTTGAGGGACTAAATTGAACAAAATTAAAAGTTTAGAGTCGATCACGTGACTTGCACATGTCATTTAACGACCAAAACTAACGGCCAACTAACGGATGTACCAAAAGCCACATTTTTTCAAACGTTTGGTACCAAAAGTATACAAAAATAAACATCCAGTACTAAAAGCCACATTCGGTCAAACATGTGGTATGAAAAGTACCTTTAACCCTTTTATTTAATATTTTTGTAGAACTGCGTTAGAAGATATTTTATGTGAAATTTTCAATTCTATGTCGAACTTTAAAGGTATCCTATTTTATTTTTTTGGTCATCTTATTTAATTTGAGATGATGAATTTTGCAGGAATGACAAAGGAGAAACCCTGAATGCTTCGTACTTCCACATCGTGAACCCATTAACAAACACTGTTGTTGGAGCCGAGATCAGTCATAACTTATCAACCAAAGAGAACACTCTTACTTTGGGGACCCACCACGCTCTTGATCCTCTGACAGCAGTCAAGGCCCGAGTCAACAACTCGGGGAAGGTAAGTGCACTGATCCAACACGAGTGGTCACCAAAGGCATTGGTGAAAATCTCTGGTGAGGTCGATACCAAGAGCATTGACAAGAGTGCCAAAGTGGGGTTGGCTTTGGCTCTTAAGCCCTGAATATGCATGCTTTAATTGTGCCCCTAAACTAATTTCATTTAATTGGTCCTTTTTGCCTCCCCCCCGATGAATACTTTGTTTTTTTTTCCTGGGTTTACTGGTAGCTGTAAAAATAAGTTGTTTGCTACACTCTGATGAGTTGCTTTTTCATGAAGAAATCATTTGCAGACATGTCTGTGTTGGGTTTTGCGATGTTAGTTGAAACAAGTTTGAGTTTCAAGATTGTAATGTCTTGATTGATGAAGGCAATGTAATAATGTGCAAAGTTCTTGTGCATTCGAACAAAATGGGGTGTTTGTGCGAATGTGAGGGTTGCCCCTATTTATATGCTAGCAACAAGTTCACAAAATTTGCATGAAGGAAAGCAGCTAGCAGTAGAAGGTGGTGGTTGTATTTGGTTTTTGGGTGATGGTGCTAGGGTAAGGGTTTCCGATGATGTTGACGTGGAGATAATTAGTCCACCTCAGTCTGCATTGCAGCTGAGACCTGCTTTCTTGGGGACCAAAGTCCAGTTACAAGTTCGTTAGAAGTGTAACTATTTGTTGATACAGTTTTACCATATTAAGTACTTACACTTTACTCTCATCAATTCCCACTCCACCAATGTTGAAACTTGATCTCAACTACTGTCTCTCTAATTATGTATTCAGAGGATATGTTTTATGTGCAAAATCGACAAATCAATTGCAAAACTGATTCAAGCACTCAAAACATTCAACTTCACAATACATCTTCTCAGAAACCCAACCTTACAACAATTTAATTTTGCAGAAAAATTCACAAAGTAGACAGATCAAATGGCTGGTGAGCCCATCATCCAACAACCCCGAAAATAAAAGCACACCAAACGAAACTCAGGATGTATGGATATATGGCAGAACAAAAAAAAATTGAGAAGATGAAGCTGCTCAACTACTTGAGCTTCAAGTAGAGTATCACAATGATGACAATAACGAGAATCGTTATTATCAAGCCGATGGTCCATTTGTTTCGGTTCATCCTCCTTGACATGTTGGTCAAAATTTTCTTGCTCCTCCCAATGTTGTCATCCACTCCATGAAGCTGCAAAAGTTTCCTCTGTTTAGTTCTCTCTATCTATTGAATGTAGCTTAAGTCCTCTTTCCCATTTTTTTTTTTGGGTCTAAATTCCGATATGCAAATTTGATAATTAAACCTTTCAGCACCTTTTAGTAGGGGTGAGCATGGTCTGGTCCTGGTCAGGACCAGACCAAGACCATGCAAGATCATTTGTAAATGGTCCTCCTCCAAATGGTCTAGGACCAAACCAGGACCATTTGGACCATTTACAAATGGTCTTGGTCTTTTTGGTTCTGGTTTTGGTCCAGACCATTAGGACCATTTAGGACTATTTTTATTTTTTATGTTTTTAAATTTAATTTATTTTTTTTAAATTTGTCGAATATTATTTTTTAATAATTTTAAATTGAAAATATGTTTATTATAATTATATATAATAGTTGAGATTGGTGCAATCAATACCTGATAAAGTGTTCAAATAAGTTTTATGGTTATACGATCCATAAATAACAAATAAGACACTTATCAAATTACGTAACTTGGTGTAACAAAGTTACAATTTCCCTGATATTAGACAAAAAATAAATCAAACACGAAAATGTAGTATTTTGGCACTTTGCACTTTACAAACATAAGTTTTCATCTCTCTGTAGCAAGCAACTTCATAAACTAATTATTGAGTTTTTGACCAAAATAGGGTTACATGGACAACCAAATACCAATATAGGTTAGAAAAAAAAACCAATTACAAATATAGGGCTGGCCGGGTTGGGGGAACCCGACCAAGTGAGTTCCAAAATTAGACTTCACTTGGCCGGGTTCCCCAACCCGGCCAACAGATTTTTTTTTTTTTTTGGAAAACTGGAAAAAAAAAATGGATCTAGGCCGGGTCGCCCCAACCCGGCCAAATATGTATTTTTTTTCTTATGTTTTTTTTTAATAGAAATTGTAAAAATTAATGGTTTTGTAAATTTTTTTCTAAAAACCTATTGGAAATGGTGAACCCTAGAGGGCAAATTGACAGACATTTGCCGTTTACCAATTTTTGTTAAAAAAATTACAAAACTACTAATTTTATATTTTTTCGAACTCATTTGGTCGGGTTCCCACAACCCGGCCAGGTAGTGTTTCTTTTTTTTTCTCAAAATTAATTAATTGCGATGTCAACAACCCACAACCAAATTCTCTAATAGGTTTTTTAGAAAAAAAAAAAATTACAAAACCATTATTTTTTACAACTTCTATTAAAAAAGCAAAAAAAAAAAAAAAAAAAAAAACATATTTTGACGGGTTGGGGGAACCCGACCAAATGAGTTCCAATTTTTTTTTTTCCGAAAATAAAAAATTCAGTGTGCCGGGTTCCCCCAACCCGGCCAGCCCTATATTTGTAATTAGTTTTTTTTTTCTAGCCTATATTTATATTTTGTTGTCCATGTAAATCTATTTTGGTCAAAAACTCCTAATTATTCAGCTAATCTAATGTTTCTCAAGTTTGCTCTCGACGCTCAGCGGAGGTTTTAACTTTTATTATAAATTATTATTTCCAGTTTTTTTTTAATAATACAACGGTCTTAATGGTCCTAAATGGTCTCAAATGGTCTTTATGGTCTTGGACCGAAATTAAGACCAGGACCAATTAAGACCAATAAAAGAAGACCATTGGTCTTGGTCCTAAACGGTCTTGGGCTAATGGTCTTGGTCTTGAGCGGTCTTGGGCTCGGTTATGGTCTTGCTAGACCATTGCTCACCCCTACCTTTTAGGGTTTAGGGTTTGGGGTCTCTTGCAAATTTGTTCTCTTGCAGGACCTCTCAAATGGGAGGGTCTTGGGGAGTGTAATTGAAGACTCAGGCCTCTATCTCTTAAAACCCCCTCTTTGTAAAACCATCAATGTTGCCTTGAGTTCTTCATTCCCTGATGCTATGCTTTGGCATATGTGATTTGGGCATGCTCCTTTTATTACTTTACAAAAGGCTACCGGGCTTGATTTTTCTAAAAATAATAAAAGTTGTATTGGTTCTTGTCCTGTTTGCCCAAGAACAAAGATAACTAGGCCTAGTTTCTCTTTATCTGATTATGAGACTAGTCATGCCTTTGATCTCATTCATGCTGATGTATGGGGCCCTTACCATGTTACCACTCATATCAATAAAAGATTTTTTCTCACTATTGTTGATGATTTCTCTCGTGTTACTTGGATTTATCTTATGCAATTTAAGTCTGATGTCCCCATTTTGATAAAGATTTTTCTCTCCATGGTCAGTACACAGTACAATAAAAAGGTGAAGATTTTTAGGTCTGACAATGGAGGAGAATTCTTCAATGATCAAATTAAAAACCTTTTTCAGAACTTGGGGATCATACATCAGTCCAGTTGCTCTTACACCCCCAACAAAATGGGAGAGTATAAAGAAAACACAGGCATCTTTTAGAGGTTGCTAGGGCACTTAAGTTGCAAGCATCTTTACCTGATTTCTTTTGGGGAGATCGTATATTGACATCTTGCAATTTGATCAATCTTATGCCAACCCCTTTGTTGAATGGGAAATCTCCTTTGGAAAAATTTAGTGGCAGCGGAGTTAATATTGGAATCTTCGTGTTTTTGGTAGCTTGGTCTATGCAAAAAACTTACTGGTTTTGGATAAATTTGCCTCTAGGGCTATACCCTGTATATTGGTTGGATATTCTGAAATAAACTTTTTTACTTGCTTAACAATAAATACTTGGTTAGCCGAGATGTTTCCTTTCGTGAAAACATTTTCCCATATTCTAGAGGCAACCTGAATTCATTATCCAAATTTTTTGTGCTACCAGCTGATTATTATGATACCAATGAAGTTTCCCCTTTTATTGAGGTATTACCACACTCTGCTACCACACTCTGCTACCCTAGATTCTTCCAAATCCCATAACGATGGTTTATTGGATCCTGACTATGATGATTTTTTCCCACCTAAGTCAGCTATTAGTACTGATAAATCAAATGATGAACTTTTGCCTGGTTCTGATGATACAGCTTCTTCTCCACATGATGACTCTACCAAGAGTTCTGATGGAAGTTTACATGTTGTTAGTAAACATGGTCGTACTATTAGACCACCAGCTTGGACTAAGGATTATGATATGACTCACTGTTCTACAGCTCATCACATGAGCAAAAGTCTATCCTATGCTCATATTTTTGTCCCTTATAAAGGTTTTCTAACCTCTGTTTCCAAGCTTGTTGAGCCTTACAGCTTTCAGGAGGCTTCAAAGGACCCTAGGACCCTGAATGGATCAAGGCAATGTAGGAGAAAATCACTGCTTTGGAGCAAAATGGGACTTGGGACTTGGTCCCTCTTCCCCCAGGTAAAACTGCTATTGGTTCAAAATGGGTCTATAAGCTTAAGTACAAATCTGATGGGTCTCTTGAACGTTATAAGGCTAGATTAGTTGGTAAGGGATTTAAACAAAAAGTATGGCATTGATTATCATGGGACTTTTTCTCCTGTGGCAAAGATGAATACTATTAGGACTGTGCTATCCTTAGCTTCTATATATAGCTGGCATGTATTTCATATGGATGTGTATAATGCTTTCCTGCAAGGGGATCTTATTGAAGAGGTTTATATGAAAATACCCCAAGGATTTGGTAAACAGGGTGGTGATAATTTGGTTTGTTGTTTAAAGAATCTTTATATGGTTTAAAACAGGCATCTAGACAGTGGAATTTGAAACTTTGTGATGCCTTGATTTCAAATGGATATGTACAATCCAAAAATGACTATTCTATGTTTACCAAATTCTTGGGTAATGAATTGGTTGTGCTACTTGTGTATGTTGATGATTTTCTGATTTCTGGAAATAGTTCCGTGTTAATTGCAGAGTTAAAAAATGTTCTTGAAACCAATTTCAGAATGAAAGATTTGGGTGACTTGAAATTCTTCCTTGGTATAGAACTAGTCAGATCTGATAATGACATAGTTCTGTGCCAAAGGAAGTATGCCTTGGATGTTATTTCTGAAACTGGTTTGTCTGGATGCAAACCTTCTAGAACTCCTATGGAGTTAGATCTGAAGCTTACTACAAAGGCTTATGATGATCATTTAAAACTGAATGCTGATGATTCTCTTTTACCTGATGCTAGTACATATAGAAGGTTGATTGAGAAATTGTTGTACCTAACCATGACTAGGCCTGATATTTGTTATGTTGTTCAACATCTAAGTCAGTTCTTGCAGAGCCCAAAACTGTCACATTACAATGCTACTTTGCGTATAGTTAAGTACATCAAAGGTGAGCCTGGTAAGGGGGTTCTTTTATCTGCCAGTTCTTTGCCCAAGCTTGAAGTTTTTTGTGATTCGAATTGGGCAGGTTGTATTGTTAGTAGACGCTCTGTAACTGGTTTTTGTGTGAGAATTGGGGAGTCACCTGTGTCTTGGAAAGTCAAGAAACAGGATACTCACTCAAGATCATCTGCAGAAGCTGAGTACAAGAGTATGAGAGTTGCTTTATCTGAGGTAATATGGCTTAGTGGGTTGATGGAGGAATTGGGTTTTAAACAAGATGGTTCAGTCACTATGAATTGTGATAACAAATCTGCTGTGCAAATTGCATCAAACCCAGTCTTCCATGAACGTACCAAGCATATATAATTAGATTGCCACTTTATTCGAGATTACTTTGTTAAAGGTTTTGTGCATTTTAAATATTTGGCTTCAGAAGAGCAATTGGCAGACATATTCACAAAGGCTTTACCTAAGGAGCAGCACTATTACCTATGTGAAGTTTGGCATGAAGAACCTATTTCAAGGAGTTGAGAATCAGGGGAAGCAGTTGCAGGATGCTGCTGCAGTTGCTATGCAGCTTGAGGGGGAGTCTTGAAGAGCAAGCTGCCTATTTTATAGGGTCTATTTGTTACACTGGTTAGAATATTGGGTTGTAATTGTTATTACTTTTCTGTTGGTTTATTTTTGTGGGGATAAATTCCTTCATTTGTAAGACTCATGGGTTAAACCTAGGCCTTTGGGCTGGGATTTCCTATATTAGTGTTTTTAGGGTGAAGCATGGCCACATTGAAGGAATCTGTGCTAATAATCCCGCCAGTGCTCTCTCTTTTCCTTCTGCGTCTCTTCACTTTACCACTTTTCCACACCTAGGGTTAGCTCATCTCTGCCAAATTATCAGGTTGAAGTTTATACAAAGATATTATGGACTCCATTCTAAAGGGAGCTTCTCTAATTTGTGACACGTCATAAAATAGTAGAACATAGTTGATGTGAACATAAAATATGATGTTTAAGAAAGGAATGAGCACTATTAGATTCTGCTGAAGCAAATTTGGCAAAATAATAATAAAAATGGGCATAAAAAGACTAAAATTGGGCCCGAATCTTATTTTTCACATGGTGGTCTTCCCCAATTATAATAATGGGTCGACTATAAAGACTAAAATTGGGCCCGAATCTGTATTTTACACATGGTGGTCTCTCCTGATAAATTGGTTAAGGTCAATGTCAATCTCTATCTACGGCCAGAAAAATTCCTGGAAATTGATTCGCATCCAACAGCTAGATGTCTATCACCGAGGAAACAATATACATTTGGTAAATTAGGGCTATTATTCGCCGTCTGCATCTTTCTCCGTCGTCTTTCTCTTGCCTGTCTTCGTTGTTCTGCCAGATCTCCTCCCATCTTCAACCATGAGCAAGGGTCCGGGCCTCTACACTGATATCAGCAAGAAAGCCAGAGGTATTGCTCGATTTCATTCTCGATGGGTAATCAATTATTGTGTATCTCTAGCTTGACTTTACGATTCGGTTATGGTAATGTATTGTGGATTTGAATATGAACCCGTTGCGTAGATCTTCTGTACAGGGACTACCAGACCGACCACAAGTTCACCATCACCACCTTCTCTCCCACTGGAGTTGTGAGTTCTCATTCCCGATAAGAATCTTTTCTTTTCATTATTGATGAATGTCTACTTGTTGTTTTCGACTTAGTGTGGGAAGTTTTATGTCGACCTTTGTAATTCATCTTGTTACATTCAGTTATTCTGATCTTGAGTTGTTACAGATATGGATATGGTGTATTTGCTCCTAAGTATGTTATGTTTCCGTCAGTTAATGGAAATATTATGGGACTACATTAGCTGCCCTATGTTTTTTATGTTAGTAAAATGAGCTCTTGAGTTGACACTTTGCATTTAGTATTTGGGTTTTTCATGTTTTGCTACTGATGTTGTCTAGTATTTTTTACTGCAATGTGCAATTCCCTATGCTGTTTGAATGCTCTATTAGTTCTGTGCGAAATGAGGTCTTGTTATACGTTTTTCTTTCTTTTTCTTTAGTTAAAAGCTAGTGAATTTTATTACTGCATAAAAGAAGTTAGTGAAGAGAATGAAAGAGGAAAACGGTTATATCTCAAGACGGATTTGAGCTTATTATTTAGTGAAAAATCCGTTCATGTGCTGAGTAGCTTATTTGATAAAGTTCTTTCTGCTTTATTGTAGTCTTTAAAACCTCACCCTAAGTGTCCTGGCTGTATTTTATCAAACAAGCTCTAAGGACGGAAAATATCTGTTTTGCTTGATTGTTAGTTGAGAACCGGAAAATAAATTTGGTGATTGATAGGCCAATATAGCTCTATTTTTCCATGTTTTTTTGTCTTTGTATGTCAGCGTGAGTAATGGCGTACACCCGTTGGCTTAATAAGCTTTCAACAGCTTACTATGTCATATTTCTATTGTCCAGTATGTTCCTTATTCAACGGGAAAAGAAAATAATGATACTAAGCTCTCTCCTGTGTATTGTTTCGTGTGTTACTACAGGCTATTACATCTTCAGCAACAAAGAAAGGTCAACTTTTTCTTGCCGATGTCAATACCCAGTTGAGGAACAAGAATATTACTACTGATATTAAAGTCGACACAAACTCGAACGTAAAGATCTCTCGTTTCTTCACGTAAATTTTTACTGCTTCAGTTCTTGAATTTAGTATGAGTTCTTTTGATTAGCTAGGTGTTTTATCTATGAATAGTTGAACAAATTGCCCTGCATATTTGTAAAATAATCTTATCATTTTCTTGTTTCTGACAACAATTACTGTTAATGAGCCTGCTCCTGGCGTGAAGACCATCCTTAGCTTCAACTTCAAGATTCCTGATCAGAGATCTGGCAAGGTGATTAGACTGAAATTGTACTCTGGATCTACTGGTTGCAGTTTATCTTGTTGTTGCATTTTGATTCATGGTTGGTTCTGTAACAGGCTGAGGTTCAGTACCTGCACGAATATGCAGGAATAAGTGCTAGTATTGGGTTGACTGCGAACCCAATCCTCAACTTTTCTGGAGTCTTGGGGAGCAAGAACTTGGCTCTTGGGACTGATGTCTCTTTTGACTCCACTACTAGGAATTTCATCAAGTGCAATGCTGGCTTGAGTTTCACAAATGCAGATCTCATTGCCTCTCTCGCCTTGTAAGTATCCATCTAAGATTTTGAAATGATCTAACTTTATTTTAACAAGTTGGTTTTGTACCTCTATTGATTAATCTGAATTGCTCCAGTGTAAGCTTTTCTGTGCTCTATTACGGATAAAATTTCCCTAGTTGATTTGTTGGATATCATCTGTGCTTGACGCTTGAGCATGCAAATCTATTTCCTACTGTCTTTGCTTAAATTGTTGTGCTGAATATATTTAAGTAATTAGTAAAGAGTCTCTTATTTGTCTACTTCTGCTATAAGAAATTCATGCCCGAAAGACAAGCAGTCAATTGTAAATTGAACCAAAATTATAGTTGATTTTTGGCATGGAAAAAAAATGGTGTTTTGCCCATATGTTTGCTACATTGTGGGGATTGCCCTCAATTTTTTTTTTTCTATCTAAAAAGGACCCTACACGAAAAAAGATGGGTGAAAAGTCATTACTCCTTATTGGTATTGTTTGGTTGTTTCTTGACATCCTACCTAATCTGACATGTTAATTGCAGAAATGAGAAATGTGAAATTAACCCTGAATGCTTCCTACTGCCATGTAGTGAATCCCATAACCGTTGTTGGAGCCGAGGTGACACACAGCTTGTCAACCAAAGAAAACACCTCACCTTGGGTACTCAGCACGCCCTGGACCCTCTGACAATAGTCAAGGCACGTGTTCACGACTCGGGAAAGGCTAGTGCCCTTATCCAGCACGAGTGGCGGCCAAAGTCATTATTCACCATCCCCGGTGAGGTCGACACCGAGAGCATCGAAAAGAGCGCTAAAGTTGGGTTTGCTTTGGCTCTCAAGCCCTGATTAAGGAGGATATCTCGTTGAAGCATTTTATTTGTTTCGGTGAAATGTCTGAATGATGGTCGAAATTGATGTCTCTTGATTGGCAGTAGGAAATAAGATGAACTAGATAGATACTCTTCTTGGAGGTGCGTGTCTCTCTAGGGAATATTGTCGTTTTGAACATGTCTAAATTATGAGGCATTTTTGACTCGAGGAAGAGGGCAATAATTTTTTGTACATTTATCCTAATTCGCTCGTCTTTTGTATTTATTATATTACTAGATAGACTAGATTACCCACTCGTTTTTGTCGACCTTGAATCCAAGCAGACAAAACTGACCTGGTCTGAGCTTCTGTTTGTTGTGCAAATATGTATTTCCCAACAGGTGAAAACTTTTGCCTAAAGTATAATCTATTCTATTTCACTAATTTGACCTTAATATAACTTATGTTTTTCCTGAAACTTTTACATTGTCCCCTTGAGTTTAGACCTTTTCCTCTTCTTGTTAAAACATAATAATAATTGGTTAGGGGTTCAATTTGGTAGGACCTCGATTAATTTGGGGGTCATTGGTTTGATTTTTGATTCAACTAGGTTGGCTAGAGTAACCTACCATCCTTGATTAGGTTAGGTAGTGTAGTAGGACTCAACTATCTTTGATGGAAAAGGTATTGAAGTAGGTTTTTTCAAAATAGTCCCATTAGATTAAGGGGCATTAATTAAAACTAGAAAGAAAATTATAATTATAATAATATAAAAAATAGGGGGAGGATTATAAAAAGATACTTGTCATTTATTTAGGGGAAAAGAGTGAGAAGAAGAGAATTTTTGGGGGTGAAAATAACAATTTTCCCGTTTCTTCCTTGGATCGATTATTTTTCTTTATCCATCAACGAACGGGTGTCAGAAGATCCCTCGAATCCAACGGCTGAAAGCAGCTAGCTTCACCGAATTAGGTTTGGAGATTGGAGGAGAGTCTGTACCGCCAGCCACCTCCCTGCCTCTTCTTCCTTCCTTCCCTCTCTCTCGGTGGTGTTCGTTCGTCCGTCGCTCCTCCAACTGTTCAGCCATGGGCAAGGGTCCGGGACTTTACACAGATATCGGCAAGAAAGCCAGAGGTACCTCGCCTGGTTCATCAATTTTCTGTCTTCTGATCTTGAATTTTAGGATTTGATGTTTTGTGGTGCGGATTTGGACAGATCTTCTCTACAAGGACTACCAGAGCGACCACAAGTTCACCGTTACCACTTACTCTCCGACCGGAGTTGTGAGTTTATCTTATCTTCTCGTTTCGTTGCCTGCCTGCCTTTTATTATTACATAGATAGATAGATCTTCAATGGCTAAAATCGAGTTACAGTCAGCTCCACACTGCATAGCTTGTTCTGTAGCATCATTTCTTTTGGAGCTGCACCAACCAAAAGATCCTTTTAGAATCTAGAAAATGGACCACTGGAATCTTTGGGCGACCTGTTTAATTTACACTGAAATTGTATTGACATCATTTTATCTTCTTGGACATGAACCGTATTCAGTATAGAAGTGAGTAAACCCAATGGTGAGAGATTAATTGAAGCATATGACTTAGAGCTCTTTGCTACGAGGTTTATCACTTTTCAGAGTTAGTGCTAAGGATGGAGAAGGAGGAGGAGTAGAACCATGAATCGAATTGAAGTTAAAGGAAATATTATGTTGATCTTAAACTGCCATTATGTCTCATTTTCTTGATAGCAGATGTTACAAACGAAAATGCCTTATATTACTCGCTGCATGTGTTACTTTAGGTTTTTACTTCATCAGGGACAAAAAAAGGTCAGCTGCTTTTTGCTGATGTCAACACCCAGCTGAAGAATAAAAACATCACTACTGATGTCAAAATCGACACAAATTCAAATGTAAGTACTCCTTTGAATTGCTCTTTATTATCTACATCATTACTAGGCGTATCATGTGAGGCACAAGATGTCTCTATCATTGGTTTATAGAATTGTTCTAGTGCTGATACTTGATTCCCATATGGTATCAAAGTTAATGTGGCTATGGTCATTATTTGCTGAAAATTGTTCGCAGCTCTTTACTACCATTACTATCGATGAACCTGCTCCTGGCTTGAAGACAATTTTTAGCTTCAAATTTCCTGATCAAAGATCTGGCAAGGTAAGAATTTTATATCTTCATTTATCGTGGAAAGATTGAATCATTTGCTTTTTATTCAAGAAACCTGGATGATCCTTTTAGAATGTGTATAATTTATCTTGTTTGTGCAACAGGCTGAGGTTCAGTACTTGCACGAGTATGCAGGAATTAGTGCTAGTATTGGGTTGACTGCAAACCCAATTTTCAACTTTGCTGGAGTCTTTGGAAACAAGAATTTGGCTCTTGGAACCGATGTTTCTTTCGACTCCAAATCTGGGGATCTCACAAAACTCAATGCTGGGTTGAGTTTCACCAATGCCGACCTGATTACTTCGTTGACCTTGTAAGTTTGAGTTTCCCCAATATCTTCATCTCATTCAACTATGTTATATTATTTGGCTTTGTATTATGAACTTTCTTTAGGCTAGTGCAAAATCTGTTTTTATTTTTTATTTTTGTAGAACTGCGTTAGAAGATATTTTATGTGATATTTTCAATTCTATGTCGAACTTTAAAGGTATCCTATTTTATTTTTTTGGTCATCTTATTTAATTTGAGATGATGAATTTTGCAGGAATGACAAAGGAGAAACCCTGAATGCTTCGTACTTCCACATCGTGAACCCATTAACAAACACTGTTGTTGGAGCCGAGATCAGTCATAACTTATCAACCAAAGAGAACACTCTTACTTTGGGGACCCACCACGCTCTTGATCCTCTGACAGCAGTCAAGGCCCGAGTCAACAACTCGGGGAAGGTAAGTGCACTGATCCAACACGAGTGGTCACCAAAGGCATTGGTGAAAATCTCTGGTGAGGTCGATACCAAGAGCATTGACAAGAGTGCCAAAGTGGGGTTGGCTTTGGCTCTTAAGCCCTGAATATGCATGCTTTAATTGTGCCCCTAAACTAATTTCATTTAATTGGTCCTTTTTGCCTCCCCCCCGATGAATACTTTGTTTTTTTTTCCTGGGTTTACTGGTAGCTGTAAAAATAAGTTGTTTGCTACACTCTGATGAGTTGCTTTTTCATGAAGAAATCATTTGCAGACATGTCTGTGTTGGGTTTTGCGATGTTAGTTGAAACAAGTTTGAGTTTCAAGATTGTAATGTCTTGATTGATGAAGGCAATGTAATAATGTGCAAAGTTCTTGTGCATTCGAACAAAATGGGGTGTTTGTGCGAATGTGAGGGTTGCCCCTATTTATATGCTAGCAACAAGTTCACAAAATTTGCATGAAGGAAAGCAGCTAGCAGTAGAAGGTGGTGGTTGTATTTGGTTTTTGGGTGATGGTGCTAGGGTAAGGGTTTCCGATGATGTTGACGTGGAGATAATTAGTCCACCTCAGTCTGCATTGCAGCTGAGACCTGCTTTCTTGGGGACCAAAGTCCAGTTACAAGTTCGTTAGAAGTGTAACTATTTGTTGATACAGTTTTACCATATTAAGTACTTACACTTTACTCTCATCAATTCCCACTCCACCAATGTTGAAACTTGATCTCAACTACTGTCTCTCTAATTATGTATTCAGAGGATATGTTTTATGTGCAAAATCGACAAATCAATTGCAAAACTGATTCAAGCACTCAAAACATTCAACTTCACAATACATCTTCTCAGAAACCCAACCTTACAACAATTTAATTTTGCAGAAAAATTCACAAAGTAGACAGATCAAATGGCTGGTGAGCCCATCATCCAACAACCCCGAAAATAAAAGCACACCAAACGAAACTCAGGATGTATGGATATATGGCAGAACAAAAAAAAATTGAGAAGATGAAGCTGCTCAACTACTTGAGCTTCAAGTAGAGTATCACAATGATGACAATAACGAGAATCGTTATTATCAAGCCGATGGTCCATTTGTTTCGGTTCATCCTCCTTGACATGTTGGTCAAAATTTTCTTGCTCCTCCCAATGTTGTCATCCACTCCATGAAGCTGCAAAAGTTTCCTCTGTTTAGTTCTCTCTATCTATTGAATGTAGCTTAAGTCCTCTTTCCCATTTCTTTTTTTTTTTTGGGTCTAAATTTCGATATGCAAATTTGATAATTAAACCTTTCAGCACCCTTTACCGTATTATGAGCGTGCAACAGAGACTGCCTCTGTCCATGCAAATCTTGAAGAATGGATACCCCGAGTTCTTCAGTTTCCAGCATCGTCCGTCTACTTTCCTTGATTCTTTCACCAGAGTTGTTTAATCTGTCTGTGGACATCATCAGTCTGCCTCTCTGATCGGCCGATGCCTATTCAGAAAAGACCACTAGAAATTTCAGACATTTACAGTTTCATCAAAACAAAAAGAGTAAATCCTTAAAATCCTCAAACAAAAACTGATGATATTACAACACGTCATTACAAAATCCAAAGACATACTGTAAGAGCATCAGCCATTCCTGATTCCAACAAGTCATCTCTAGCAGACAAATAGTTGCCACCAGATGAGAGTCTTTTCACTTCACTCTTCAAATTGTTTAGGTCTGATTTGTATTCTCTTAGCTTAACAAGAAGAACTGCCTTCACATTTGGCTGCAGACTTCTTGCCTCAAGATCCATTTTTCGAATCTAAAAAAAATGAAGCAAGATCACTCAACTCAATGGCAGTAATAAAAAAAATAAGTACTCCGCTGAGTATAAAGAGCCCATTACCAAGGCCTCTGCTTCCTCAATCCCATTCTTTACGTCTGAAATCTTTTGCTTCTTTTGCTCTGCAATTTTTTTTAGATTAATCAAGTCAATTCCTCTACATGTACAAAATAGTTGCTAATTAAAGCCGTGAAATGAATGGATGTATTCATCAAAAAAGGACTAAAACCATGTAACTTTGATCTTCCATTATTTACATCTAAAGCAAATAGTTTAAGAGCAATACTACATTCTCCATTCATAAATCTAAAAGTTGAGGAATAACCCACAGTTAGACAATGTCTTAGCACATGTTATGCACGACAATCTTAAAAACAAAGAGTTAGAGAGGCATTCATTACTAATGAAGAGATATTCATATCCAGGCACGTTAACCATCCACATAACATTGCCTAAAGAGCATATAAGGGTACTCAAAACAGATTGCAGCTAATTAAAAGGCAACACTGAAATATAAAACGATGTCAAAAGGAAAATTAGGTAAGAAGCATCTTCATAAAGGTTTAAGAAGCCATGGAATGCTAGATGGAAGGGAAAAAAGTTGCATTTCATCCATCAAATAAAAAAATCAGCAGATGCAAACTCACAAGACGAGATATAATTCGTTCAATTGTCATCTGGATAGCGACTAGCAACCAATCGACCTACGAAAGCTCAAAAAAATGCTACAAAACAAAGTTTTGAAGATGACTTGTGTAAAAGATCAACTTGACAGACGATCTACAGAATGTACCAGCGGCAAAACCAAGAATGGAAATAATTGGATCAACGGCAATTGGAATCACCTCCAGCAAGAGCACCAGCAGCGGTACACTTCTTGGACAGATTAGCCGAAAGCTCGCAGTATTGGCGCTCATATCTTTCGAACACCTCGCTCATCTTTCCTGCACACACCAAGAAGAATCAAATTACGAAATTCACAAGCAAGCAAGAAAGCGAGTTTCAATCCGATCACATCTATGGCAGAAGAATCAAATCTACTTTCCACTGAATTCCAAATCACCTTGGGTTATTCAAAGTTGCCAGCTGCCGGAGGAGACGTCGGAGTCGGGTTCTTGTTGGTCGAAAGTGAGGAGAGGACAGCGGTTGTTGGCTCCTGTGTTGGACGCGTTCGCGGGGTGAAGAAAAGAGAATGATAAAGTGACGATCCGGTGACAGTCGTCTAGTACTATACCGAATTCACACGTGGCGGTATATAATTGATTTTAGTCTCACCGCCCTGTATGTTTAGATCTGCTCTCGTGACTGAATCAGTAGTAGCGAGCGAGGAAGTGGCCAATGAATGTCTCGGCCGGCCGGGGGTACTAAGGGAAATTCAAGTTTCGGGCCGAAGTGTTTCTTTCTATATGTCCATGTAAAGGCCCGACCGACCCAGTACATACATGGCAGGCAAATCATAATATCATCGTTATTCATTTATTATTTATTTCCTTTTAAGAAGGAAGGAAGGGACCGACCGGTACTTCAGTTAGCGTCGTGTAATGGCTGGCTCTTCCGCCATGATGATGTATGTAATTAACTAACAGTTCAATCCAACCAGACAGGCCCTTGGGCGTTCGGGTTCCAAGCTTCTTCCACCTATCCCGCTCCGCTCCACTCCACTCCACGAGGTTCCATCTCCATCTCCATCTCCCTTCTTCATTTTCTCTCTGCAACTCCCAGCTGCTGCTATCTTTTACTTTCATCATTCCTTCAACCACCGGGTTTTTATTAAACCTTCCATTAACAACTATTGATTCCCTTCTTTCTCATTCCTAATTGAAGGTTTCACAAAATCTAGGGTTTCATGCTAATGAAAGCCGATTGACCTATAAAATGAGTGTCATTCTGGTCCAAAGCCAATTTGATATGGTGTTACCTTTGAGTTCTGCATTGCGTTTTTATTTTTCAATTATTGCCTCATCCTGAATACTATTGGGCTTAATTAGGTTTATCGTGTTTGATTAAGTGCGAGGAATGATTCTGTCAGCTCTATTAACTTCTGTCGGGATCAATCTTGGCCTCTGCTTGTTGTTCTTCACTTTGTACTCCATCTTGAGAAAGCAACCTAGTAATTTTGGTATCTATGCACCACGATTGGTTGCTCAACATAAAAATGAAGAGAGAAGCCGATTCAATTTGGACAGGCTGATTCCTTCACCCGGTTGGGTCAAAGAGGCATGGCAGCCTTCTGAAGAACAGCTCTCATCTCTCTCAGGCTTCGATGCCGTGGTTTTTATGCGCATCTTCACCTTCAGGTTATCTAAGCCCCCTTCTTAATGGACATGTTTCGAATTCCACTATGATTTTGTCTGAAATTTTCTGTATTGGTGCAGCCTGAAAGTGTTTTCCTTTGCTGGGATTGTTGGGCTGGCTGTTCTGCTTCCAATTAATTATACTGGGACTCAGCTCTCCGATGATGCTACCTTGTCAAATAAATCCTTGGAATCCTTCAGTATTTCAAACGTCGACGACGGGTCAAACTGGTAGTTAAACCCTTCCTGATTGAAACATTGTAATTTAATTACCAAAACAATATTCAAATTCAAAGAGAATATCCGTAGCTGCTATGGAGGTTTATCTGACAAGTGCCATTTTTCTCAAGGCTGTGGGTTCACTTTTGTGCTGCATATATTTTCACTGGAGTAGTCTGCTATCTACTGTATTATGTAAGTGATATATTCATCAAAAGATTCATTTTTTACATTTTTTTGTTGCTCATTTTTAAATGCAAAATCATATTGCATATCAGGAATATGATTACATATCATCGAAGAGAATTGCTTACTTCAGTTCATGCAAGCCTTCTCCTAGTCAATTCACAGTTCTAGTCCGTGGTGTTCGTGTCTCTAAAGGAGAAAGTGTCAGCGAAAATGTCGGAAGCTTCTTTTCTGAAATGTACCCTGATACTTATCTTGCAAATTCCGTGGTCCATAAAACAAGTCAACTTCAAAAGCTAATGGTGGGTATATTTGAAATTAAGTTATGCTGCTTGTATGATTATGTTTTTGATTGCTGGTATCATCAAATTCACAGAATGATGCAGAGAAGCTGAGTAAATACCTAGCTCGGTTGAAATTGGATGGCAAGTCTTCACAAAGGTTTACTCGAGATGGTCTACTAGGCATTTTGGGACGCAGAGTAAACTTTATAGATTATTTTGAGAAGAAGTTGGGGGATTTGGAAGGGAAGATAAAAGAAGAACAAACTTCTTTAGCAGGAAAGGTATGTGGTTACTCTTTTATTCTTATATGGGGTAAGCCCCAAACTTCTAGTTGATGTGTTGGTTGCTAGTTTTACTTCTTTTCACGATGTTTAGCTAGCTAAATTAATACATTGGCCTCTAGGACTGAAATTTTAGAGTGGCACACATGTGTTGGTTGTTAGCTGAACTTGTGGCTGATGTTATGGTTTTAGATGTACTTTTTGCGACATTTGGGTTGGCTAGCTAAACTAATCTGTTAGTTCATTTTGTTAGCCCCATCCATTTTTTGTTAAGTCCAAGAGTAACAGAAAAATGGACGGAGTTAGCAAGTTGTGTTTCAGTAGCAGCTAGTAAAAATTCGGAAAAAACAACTACCAAGCAGCATAGTGGCTACAGGTTAAGCTAACAACTTGGTATTTAATCATTATTTTTCTTTTAAAAAGGATATAAGTTTAAAAAGTCACAACGTTTAAAAGGTAGCTGTCATATATATATATATATGCAGGAAGTTCCTTCATCTTTCGTGTCATTTAAGACCCGCATTGCTGCTGCATTGACTCTCCATGTCCAACAACGAACAAACCCAACCGAGTGGGTCACTGAGCAAGCACCAGATCCTGAGGACATCCACTGGCCTTTCTTTTCCTCGTCGTTTCTCCGACAATGGGTTTCAAGTCTGACAGTAATCGGGGCGTGTGTTACAATAACGATCCTGTTCTTTATCCCAGTTCTTCTAGTGCAAGGGCTTGCTAATTTGGAGCAGCTTGAGACATGGTTTCCGTTTCTGAGCGGGATATTGGATCTGTAAGTGGTAAATGCACTTTAATACCATCATATAGGGAGTTGTAGTTTTAGAAACATGCATTTTATATACATGATGCTGAATTTGTTTGCAGAGCGGTTGTGACTGAGCTAATAACAGGTTATCTCCCGAGTCTGATCCTAGATCAGTTTCTGTCTCTAATACCACCGACGATGTTGTTTCTCTCCTCCATGCAAGGATTCATAGCCTTCAGTCAGATTCAGAAAAGTACATGCAGCAAGGTTTTGTTGTTCACAATTTGGAATGTTTTCTTTGCAAATGTACTATCAGGATCTGCTCTTTATCGTGTCAGTATCTTCCTCGAACCAAGGGAAATACCAGCTGTTCTTGCCGAGGCAGTTCCTTCCCAGGTGAAAAAAATTCATTGCTAGAATTGAAAAACCTAATCCAAATCCAACCTTTGGCCAACGATACAAGTAAAAATCCAATCTTTGTAATAGACCGACTAATAGTTTCTTGTTTTTGCAGGCCTCGTTCTTCATATCGTATGTTGTGACATCGGGATGGACCGGCATATCATCGGAACTCTTTCAATTGGTTCCCCTCCTACGCAGCTTCATCGCGAGGCTGTTCTGCAGAAAAGATAATGATGATGATGATGATGAAGTTGTAGTGCAACCAATTCCTTACCATAGCATAATCCCCATGATCGCATTCTTCGGGCTTCTGGGGATCACTTACTTCTTCCTCGCCCCACTGATTCTGCCATTCATTTTCATCTTTTACTGCATGGGCTACATTGTTTATCGCAATCAGGTTCGAAACTAGTGGAAACACTATACTTGCCACTTTTTTCATCAAATCTGACAGATTTTTTAGAAAACATATATACCCATGTTTAGTTTTTTTTTCTTAAAGAGAGAAAATACCATATATTCATACAAATAAGAAAAAACATTATCTTCAGTTCGTCGCTTTAAGTTTCATTCTTGTATTCACGTTAGTTTCATTTTAGGGAATAAATTATTTTCTTGTATTCACAGTTTTTTAAATAAGGCCTTTTCTATATCTTAGCTAAATAAGTCAAATTTAATAGAAAAAAGGGAAGGATATCAAATCATACTATTTTTTTCCTGCAAATTTTGCAGATAATGAATGTATACGCCTTCAAATATGATACATACGGGAAGTTTTGGCCAGACATGCACAACTCAATGATTTTCTCATTGATATTGATGCATGTTATCGCGATCGGGATATTTGGTCTCAAGACACTTCCTTTGGCATCGGGTTTAATGGTTCCTCTTCCAATTCTCACCATCTTGTTCAATGAATACTGCAGTAAACGATTCGTGCCAATGTTCAAAGCTTTCCCTGCCGAGGTACATGAAAATCAATTGGCTTTGTTTGCTCTGTTTCTTGTTCCATGTTATTGATTGGCCTGTCTACTTTGCAGTGTCTGATTAAAAAGGATAAGGAGGACCAAAGTGACCCAGCTGTAGATGATTTCTATAGCAACTTAGCGACTGCATATGGTGATCCCACTCTCAAGAGAAGGCCGCGCACCCGGAACACCGATTCTGTTATCTCTCCCCTGCTCCTTGATGCAGAGAGCTGACCGGTAGGCCAAAATAGGATTTTTCTTCAAACTTGGTACCAAAAAAACGTTTTTTTCCTCTTATAAAAGTTTTCTGAATTTTGCATGTCTTGTGTTCGATTGCCTGTATTAAATTGATCGTTTTGATAAAGAGTGCGGTTTCTTGACATGTAAGTTTCGGGTTTCTTGATATGGAAGTTTCGGGTTTCTTGAAATGGAGTAAAACAGAGCATATGTGCTGTTTTTTGAACGTTAAAAAGCCAATTCTGTCTATAAAATGCATTCGGAGAAATTAAGATTTGGATTCCGATTTCCGACAACAATGAACCTTCAACCTCTTATGGAACCTTTTGGAAAATTAAGACTAGAGTTTCTGATGTTTACATGGTATCATCAGAGCAATTGGGGGCATCGATCATGAGTTTCTTCTGCTTGCGTTATTTCGATTATCACCACCAGGAAATGTTGTTACTTCTGGATCGTTTTCGTGATGATTCTTTGTTTGTGTCGTTTGTTCTTCTAGAGACCTACCTCTTTGACTTTTGATGTTGACGAATCGTCTGCTTTCAGTTCGCCACCACACCATCAAATTAATTTCGTCGGTCTTCTCTTCGATTCTATATACATACATACATACAAGGAAGGTGTATAAGTAGTTTATTAATAGATAAGATATACACATATAAAGGATTTTTATTAGAGGGGGGAAAAACAGTAGCAAGCAAGCATATGGGCGTGCAGTGGAATGCTCAACTTTTTCCTAATGAAACAGACAGAGATTGGCCGGTGTCTGTCAACACGACCAAGTAGCTAGGATGGATACAAGCATTATTAAAAACTGAAATTAGAAAGAATTAAGCGACAGCAGGCATGTCCTTGAGCCACGGATCGAGCGGCTTTCCGATGGAGTAGACAATAAACCCGATCTTCCTCAACTCATCCGCATCCACAACGTTCCTCCCATCGAACACAAACGCAGGTTTCTGCATATTCTCGTAAATCTTGTTGTAATCCAGCTTCTTAAACTCGTCCCACTCTGTCAGTATACATAGTCCATGAGCATCCTTGGCCGCATCATACGCGTCCCACACCACCGATACCTGTTCTGCCACCTGTTTCTTCGCCGTCTTCGGGCTCGTCGGTTGCAGATGGATCGGATGGTCCCAATCAAACTTCTTCATTATCAAATCCCTTTGTATTTGATCTCCGCTCACCTGAACAGCCTCAATATCATCATCTAATCATTTGTTTGTTTAAGGACCCACTTCTATCAAACATATATATGTACCTGAGGATCGTAGATGCTGAGTTTTGCTTGGTCTCCAAGTAACCCATTACACACATCGATCGCAGGTGTCTCCCTAGTGTCTCCCGTGTCTTTCTTGAACGCGAATCCAAGGATCGCAATCTTCTTGTTCGATACCGTGTTGAACATCGACGCAACCACCCGGTTTACGAACCGGGATTTTTGGTAGTCGTTAATTTTGATCACTTGCTTCCAATACTCGGCCACCTCGGGGAGGCCGTTGCACTCGCAAATGTAAACAAGGTTAAGGATGTCTTTCTGGAAACACGACCCACCAAACCCGACACTCGAGTTAAGGAACTTGGGACCGATTCGAGTATCGTACCCGACTGCATGAGACACCTGTGCCACGTTGGCCCCAGTGGCTTCGCATAATGATGACATGGCGTTAACGGACGAGATTCTTTGGGCAAGAAACGCGTTCGCAGCTAGTTTCGACAGCTCAGCGGACCAAAGATTGGTGGTCAGGATCCGATCCTCTGGGACCCAGTGAGCGTAAACGTCTTTCAGTGCCTTGATGGCTTTTTGGCCTTCCGAGGTTTCTCGACCACCGATCAGGACCCGATCGGGGTTGAAAAGGTCGGCAATCGCGGTCCCTTCGGCGAGAAATTCCGGGTTCGACAAGATTTGGTATTTGATTCCTTTACTGTATAGTAAGAAAAATAGAATACACAAGACAATTTATACTATGTCACTATGTAGTAAAAAGAAGTTAGGTTAGCTTATGTCACCGAACATGAGCGATTGTCTCCACTAATTTAACTCAGTCAAACATAGCTTACTATCCTTTTTTTTTTTTTGGCTGAATAGCTTATTGTCCTATTGTGTGGAATTCATATTGAGCTGACTTATTTTTAACCAATGTAGTACACGAACATACGGGATATTACAACTGACCTATTGTGTGTCAATATTTTTTCGATCGCTTCGGCTGTTTTGACGGGAACGGTCGATTTCTCGACCACGATCTTGTCGGATTTCGACACGTCGGCAATCATCCTAGCGGCACTCTCCCAGTATGTTAAATCGGCAGCTTTGCCGGCCCCGAGACCTTGTGTTTTGGTGGGAGTGTTGACGGAGACAAACACGATATCGGCTTCGGCGACATGTTTTTCGACTTGGGTGCTAAAGAAGAGGTTCTTGCCTCTGCAGTTCTTGACGACATCGTCAAGCCCGGGTTCGTAGATCGGGAGGTGGTCGCTGTTCCATGCGGTGATGCGAGATACCGAAATGTCAACTACTACGACTTCGATGGAAGGGCATTTGAGGGCGATTACGGCCATCGTGGGACCACCGACGTACCCCGCTCCGATGCAGCAGATCTTCACCATTTTTTCCTTATTGATTTGATTCGATGATTTGGAAATTGAAAAGCAATGAAGTTATGTGTAAGTAAGTATGTAAGGATGAGATAGATGCAACTGCAGGAATGGTAGATGATAAGATTGGATCGAGATTGGAATTAGCTTTGGAATCGCTGATCACCAGACAGAGTCCGTCCAGCAAGTTCGGAGAATAATTGAACAAGACCGCGAGTGTGTCGCTAATCTCTCTCACATGCATCAATTACAACCATTGCCAATTGTCCTCTATAATATAATGTCGCATGCATAATCTTCTATACTTACCGTTTGTTTAACCTTTTGTTAATTACTTCTTTCTATTTTGCTACATTTGACGAATATATAATATAATTTTTTTATATAAAGCACAAAATCATGATAATAAATAAGAATATACAATTGATGTGTCCAAATAAAGTAGGTCCAAATAAGTTTTAATAAGTTAGATTTGTTCTAAACCTCTACACTTCTTATTTAAAAACGTTTTTTTTTATTTATTTATTTATAATATATCATATATAACATAATCCTTTCAATGTTAATATGGCACTACCACACAAGTAAAAAAAAGCATAAACAAAAAAAGTATTATTATTATAATCTTGCTCATTTTTTTCTTATGTTCTTCAAATTTATTTTACTTTTCTTAAAACTAAAGTTATCTGAATGCTGCAACTGATTCAGATTTGAACTCAGCTGATGTAGCTGGGAACGTAGCTGCAGCATCTAGGTTGGAATCTGGACCCAGATGTTGTATATGGGTTCAGATTCGAGCCCAGCTACAACATCTGTTTAAACCCGTATGCTTCAGATGGGCTCATATTCAAATTCATTTGCACCATCTAGTTTCATATATAAACCCAAATGCTACAACAGAGGGCATCTAGATTCAAATCTAACCCAGATACTGCAACTTGTTTCATATATTCAAACCCAGTTATTGTTGCAACTGGGTTTAGATTCGGATCCGAGTTCTGATACTGTTCTAAGAAAAAAAAAATTACAAATGAACTTTTTAATGAAAAACTTGATAAAACTTAATGGAGAACATGATAAAGAAAGAATGTGATGGACATTGAGTTGGTAGAAAGAAACAATTGCAATGGGTTTGGGTTTACCCCATGGATAAACTGCATTATATTCATTGTGGGTATCCGCCGCACCACAACTCCAATCATTCACCACCACAACTCCGATTGACCACCACACCATGACTATGACCGACCACCACTTAACTGTCTGATCCCCAAAACTCTTCAAATAGAAATTTTGTTGTTACTTTAAAATTTTGAAGAAAATAATTTATTCTAAACCGTTGAAGATCAATATAATATGTTTACATTATTGGTGGTTAAAATTATGTGAATAACCGCGACTATTCATATTGTCTCGTGGTATAGATACACGAATGTATGTAATTCGGATGTAGATATGGATTAAAACCGCGAATTTGAACTCTCATTGTCATCCTAGCTACGGACTCACTTTTTTTTCTCATGGTGAAAAATCACAACCAAGTAACAGTAGCATAAGTATTAAGTGGAGAGATGAAAACTCTATAATTAACCAAGTCATGACATTAAACAGCCCAAAATTTTGATCAGTTTCACCAAGTGCAAACATTACAAAACCTAATTTGGCATATTTTATAAATAAAAAACAGTCTCAAACCGCAACACCAACGCGACCAGCAACTTGATCAAGATCACGCCTCCCAGTTGGTGTGATCTTTCTTCCCCTGTAACAACACACAATTTGAAAATTCATATAAACTCATACTAAGAACCACAAAATCGGTCACAAATAGATGGTACTCTTCTTACCCTCTCTCGTCTTGATCGATGATTTTCATTGCTTCCAACTGTTGAAGAATGTGTCGAGCAACGGATCCACTGCTCTTGCAAAAATGAGGTGGGCGGCTCCCGTTCCTCTTGCTGCCTCCGTAAATCCTGCGGAAAGCACCAACTCCAAGTCCACCCCTCAAGTAAATCTTCCTTGCCATTGAGGCTGTAAACAGAACAATAACATTGCCAATTACCATTTGAAGTTACCATTATCAATAATTATTTACTCATACGTTAGATGACCTACCAGCCCTGATGAAGTACCAATCTGGGTCGTAGGGAGCCAACTCCTTGAAAGTTGCTGTCTTTACTAGGTCAGTCCATGGAGGAAGTTCTACCTGTTCATAGTGACTAAACTCATCAAAAACACTACATTTTCCAGTAACACAATCAAGCTGCAAAGATGATCAACTGAATAATAAGGAAGCATTTTTACTCGATCGAGCTGCTTTTATTCAAATAAATCACATCACATTGCTTCTTAAAAGAATCCAAATCCTCAAACTTCCCTTCAGACAGTTCTAGTTTCCATCTTTTAGCTATTCTCTGTAAATTTAACGACCTTATGGCTGTTTAATTTCTAATACGTAAAGTTCCAAACGGCAAACTTTAGGGTTGCATTCCCATCAAGAGCTTCTACCGTACAAGGCGATT
Organism: Clarkia xantiana subsp. parviflora; assembly: GCA_036873135.1. Lineage (NCBI taxonomy): Eukaryota > Viridiplantae > Streptophyta > Magnoliopsida > Myrtales > Onagraceae > Clarkia > Clarkia xantiana. Next base: position 177,559 of record JAPTYO010000053.1, on the reverse strand, counting down.
TCAGTAAACCAAACTATGCAGACGATCTAATTTGAGCTAATAATCGAATCATAGATTAAGCTAGAAATCAGTTACGAAGACACTGAAATGACAGAGCACGGAAAACGGTACCTTGCCGGATCGCTTGAGATGGGCAGAATAGGCCTTCACGAACTCGTGAGGTGACACATCTTTCACTGTCCTCCCGGCGGCCATTGTCGAAGAAAATGAAGAGCACCGGACCTCCTTCTTCGGTGACGGCTCAATACCCAAGGATGGCACAAGATCTCTTCTTCCAGAATCTAGGGTTTATGCCGCGCTACACATTTATATGGTGTGGATGGATGATGGATTAATGAGGTTCGAGAGAATGGGAGTCTGTTCTGTAGCCTTAAATGGGCTTTCTAGAATAAAGATTTGGGCTCCGCAGAATGCGTTTATGGGCTAATTAGTTGGGCCTCTCCAAGAAGGCAGTGTGGGCCACATCACTTACAAAGGCCCATTAAGCGGGCTCGATGAAATGGAATAATCCAAGCAATTTCAGAGTTAGGTAGGTAGTTTACAAAAAGAAAATTCAGAGTTAGGTAGGTAATTTAAATAATGATACTAAACTTTGAAATTATATGTGAGAACAAAAAAAAAAAAGAAGATAATAATAGGTGGGTATAGGACCCATAAATATAACTTGCTAATAATAATAATGTTCTAGTAAGCACTATGTGTATACATGGCCATGGCTAGTAAAGGAAAGGACCCCACATTTCATACATTCAACTTGTAGCAAAATATTGGAAGGAAAGATAAGGGAGAGTGGCCTTTCACTTTGGACCATTTGCTAGCTCTATCAAAGAAAGTGGTACCAAAAACAAAGTCTCTAGTTTCTTTCTTTCACTTATCGTGGAGTTTGTGGCACATACAATGAACAATTGGAAAGTTTAAAGTAATTTACACACACCCTTTGACATGATACAACCTCTCCAAAACAATCTTTATGAACGAACCAAATTCGAATTCCGCTAGAGACCAAATTTAAATTGTTAAAACATTATTGTAGTTTGTAGACATAATAAAGTCACTGCCGACAGAAAAACAAGAGGAATCAATTGAAACCTCCATATGCATGACTACTGTCTCTTCCAAATTAGCAGAGTACGTACGGCCACTACTATACTATTACATGCTGCATATGTTCTTTAATCTTAAAAAAACAAGGTAAGTAAACTTGATCCTTAAACTTAATAAATCAGCTGAAATTGGTCCTTAAACTTTAAAAATATATTCAAAATATGGTCATTAAACTCTGCAATTCAACTGAAAGATCGATTTTAATGCTTCATATGGCTCCAACTTTATTAATAGCGTATGTAAATCCAATTTTGAAAATTGATGACCTCAAGACTAGCTACATTCTTCAGCTTATATACTATATAAATACTATAGCGGCTGCAATTTAATTAGGATTATGTTTGTGATCGATTTATTTATGAGAAATGATTTTATTGTGACAAAAATATTGAAAATTCTTTAAATATATTTATTTTAATTTTTTTTTTAACAAAAATCCTCTCTAAAAATATTTAAAAAAATAAAATAAGGTTTGGGAGTTTTTATTTTTAATATTTATAAAATATAAAGATTTTTCATTAAAAATTTATTATATAATCCTTACAAATTAACAGACTTTAAAAAAAAAAAAGCACACACACAATTAATTACTGATTATCTTGCACCCGCAGCTACACACATAGCTTCACTCATACCGGGTTAGTTCTTAAGGGGAAAAGTGTTGACATAAATATTTTTCTATTCACAATGAACACTAGCGGAGATTGAACCATGACCTAATGAAACGTTAAACGGGTTAAACCACTGTACCGCATTATAGTATGATTAATAATACTGATATTTAAGAGGAGATAAGAAAGATGGGAAATAAAAAAGATGTTACATCACATCAAAATGGGTTGCTGCCCTGCCCCTTGCAATATCTTGTCCATGTGTATATATATATTCCAGAAACATGTTCACTTTCATTTTAGCTGTATCGCCTGTAAAAGATAATAGATAGCGAGGATATGGGCTAGCTTGTGGATGTTCATGCATCCTCATCTTAAACCAAATCCCTACTATAATTTTAATTAGTTACAAATTATATTAAATTGTTAATTTTTTTTAAATTGGTTAATTGAAATTTCAATATTCAAACAAATTTTTATATCTATTTGGACACAAAAAGAATATAAGTTCAACTAATTACGTAAGTCTTTTGATGCGTACATTCAACAATATAAATTAAAAGGTTCGCAACAAAATACATATAATTGGACATTTAAATTGGAGCTTCGCCCAATTTTAAGTGTGCATTTCACTCAAGTTTTTAATTCGCATATATTTTGCTATTATTATTTAAATAGAAATTAGGTGGAGCTCAATTGAGTTTCCAATTGAAAGTATTTTACTGCTCCTTTCAATTCGTTAAGAACCCATATTGGATATATATTAAAAGATATTATGTGGCCAATACTTAATTTATTTATGTCTAATTTGACAAAAAAATTATTAAAAAATACAAATTTACTCGGAAAATGAAAATAATATAACCAATGTTTTTTTGAAAATTAAATTCCTATATCGATTTTATAATTAAGCAAAATTGAGTTATCCATTTAATTATTAATTAACATATATAATCTTGCAGCTAGAACAGCCTGCAGCTTGATCAGTCCATCACCAATGATATGATTTATTTAATTAATTAATATAATCAATCCCATGCATGTTTCGAACACCTCTCCTACATGTACTTTCATGGTAGAAGGCCACAAAACCTTAGCTTTCATATCATATATACTAATTAATTAATGTGGGCAAGTGGAAGGGAAGCACATGAAAAATAAGACACATGTCACACATGCCGCATCACTATTAATTGCTTTGACATCAAGAATTAATAGACATGTGCGCCAAATTAACAATGCCTACATATATATAACCATTTTATAATTAGCTAGCTAGGGTTTCATTTTATATCAACACTTTACTTTTACATCACACCAATAACTTCGGTTCTATCCTAAATCCATCTCGATTGGTCTTCATAGTTTTATAGTGAGTGTGCTTAATTAGTCGGTTAATGATTTTACAATCTTATCTAGCTAGCTAACATGGTTTTTTCTTGCGAAATTAATGTTTTTAGACCTTGGAAACATGTATATATATATATATATATATATATATATATATATATATATATATATATATATATATATATATATGTATGATATGCATTTGTCCGTAGATTTTATATCGTGTGCTTAGCTACCAACTGAGGATGATTTCGATAATTGAACTCAACTTTCTCATATTGGTCTGATCATAGAGTCTGATACTATTGTTAGAAAAAGATTTATGTATTAGTCAAATTTCTCTTGATAAGTCCACACTTGTTGAGTAAAGACGGACTCTTAAACATACCCCAACACATTATATTATTAGTTTATAACGTATAAGATTATAAAATAATGTTATAATTAGATAGAACATTTATTATAAATAATATTAAAAGGTTAGGTCATCAATTTTTAGTTAGCTGCATGATCAATCTTATATATATGGAATGAAAGTAGTGTATAATAATTTAATTAATAAAGTAGAGAGAGATGCAGAAGATGCAGGGAATGTGGTGAACATGGTATACATTTGATATGCTTCACTGTCTCCTCTTACTCACATGCTAATGCTATATATATATATATCTCTGCATGCATGTGCATGTGCATATGCATATGCTTCCTTTCCTCCATGTGCCCTTCTTCGTCCCACCCATTAATGCTACCTAGCTACATGCGCTAGCTGGGGTCTTATATATATTATAATTCAATTTTTTTTAGAGTGAATGAACATTAATTAATTAGCTAGGACAATTAATTTATACATATTTATAATTCATTATTTTCTATAACATGCTAGCTTTTTCGGATATGAAAGATTAAGAACTATTGAAGTATAAAGACTAAAACACGTTTTCACCTATCACCTTAAAGTTTTAGGACAGTTGATTAAGTAGTTAGTCTTAACTTTCACACAAGAACTGCACACCTAAATTTTAGCTTATTTTAACATGTATTTGATTAATTAATATATAAGATTATTGCATTATGTTTAAACACTATATATAAATCTAACCAAGATAAACAATATATATTTATTGATACTTCCACAATTGGGGGCTTTGCTGGCCCATATCACTCACCTTCACATGCACCCTTTTGGGGAAGCCAGAGACCCCCCGATCTTGCCCTAACCTTCTCTTTCGGCCATATTATAATTACTATAACACCCTTCTCTTAATAATTTAACCTCATTCCAAATCTGAAATTCTTCTTCGTGAGATAATTAAGGTTATTATTATTAATTGTAAAGACTAACGGGGTTTTGTACAGCTTGAGGTGCATTTTAAGATTGAATGAATTATAATTAGGTCTAATGTATATCTTAATTATACTTACTATAAAAGTTAGATTGATGATACGTGAAAAATATTATATGACCCATATATAATTCACATGGTTTGCGGCCACATGTCCAATTTAAATGGTAGGGTAGGGTCCATCTTTTAATTTTTGTCCCTTTCTTTTTTTTCTCTTCGTCCCCTCTAAGTTTTGAGATCTGTAATAATTCATTTATTCTGTGATATTATAATAAGTTTAATTTTACCTTAATTAATTGTTTATATATTTCCCAAACATGTGAAATTATATATGGATAATTCACTTACAGATCCTTACGTACGTACAATTATATTCTAGAGATATAGAACAAAACAACATACATAATTATTCTAATTTTTAAATTGAACGAACGGAACCTTTGTATAATTAATTTAATTATGTCATTATAAAATTTTTAAAACAGAAAACTATTAGTGGCTTTTTGGTAGTAAACTAAATATCCCAATGGCAATATCTTGAATTTCTCCATTACATAAACCGCATGCCTCTCTTTGAAATCTGATACATCAATATCTCTTTCTCTTGCATTCTCTCTCTTGACAGCCATGAACACATCTGTGAAGAACTCGAAAGCTTCATCAGCCTGCAGAACAAGAACAAAGAGAAGCATGAGACCGTTGGCATCGACATTGAAAAAGTGCAGCAGCATTGATCAACGGAGAAGCTCCGATAAGGTGCCAGAGAAGCTAGAAGCTCTGAAGAATCTCATATCTCCGGCGGCCGTCGCCGGAAAGGATGAAGAGATCGCCGCCGACCAACTGTTTCAGGAAACCGCATGTTATATCCTCCGCTTGAGAACCCAAGTCGTGGTTCTCCAACGCTTGGTTCAGCTCTACGGCTCATCTTCTTCTAATTCCAATGAGGCTGACGTCGTCATCGACGTTGATACGGCCGTGTTATAGTTTTCGATTTCTATTTTCTTCAAATTCATATATTTCGTATTATTAGTCTCATCCATTATTATTAATAATTACAAAAAATATATCGTGGGAATGGGATTAATTAGTTCATTCATTAACTTTTAAGGATTGATCGAAGTTCACGAGATCGCTTGCATGCATGTTTTATGAGCATAAATATATGGAACATGACACAATTTTTTCTATCTCATATTATATATATATATATACACGTGTTTTTATATTTAATATTTACATTTTAGAATTTATTATCAATTCAAGTATAAAAAAAATTCACAAATTATTTACACTTTAACACATATTAAAATCACAGTAGTGAGCTACAATATGAGATAGAAAGAAAGAGTGTGACTATCTGAATCAAATGAATATAATTGATAGAACATTACAAGGCACATGGTGAAAAATTTGAAAAAAAAAAAAAAAAAAAACTTATAGTGACGGGATGTATCAATTTGAATTTGACACATGTTTACTTTCTTTCCAATGAAATAATGAAGTAACACTTTGAAAAGTAAAGTTCGAAAACAGATTCATAAATTAATGGATCAAAGTTTTGAGGCGATTTGGTTATTAACTAACCCGTTTTTCGATGGATTCGGCGGAAAATTATTATTAGTAACTGAATTGAAGCAAAATACAACCATGCATGCATGCATATATATATATAATCATAACGCTCTGACCCATTCAATTAGATCGTTGAAGTTCTTGTAAGATGCACTCCCTTCCTTAGCATCACTCTTAACCACCTTCTTTAGATCCATCGCTCTTTTCTGGAATTCATCTTGTTCACCGAGAAGTCGATCGATTTTGTGTCGTATTTCAGCCTTCGTGACGATTCCCTTCTCATCTCGGTCGAGCCTCACCCCTGTCTTCCATACATCGGAGATGTAGGTTTCGTCGAGGAACTGATCGGCGAAATACGGCCAACATAGGAAAGGAATCCCATTGCTCACGCCTTCCATCCATCGTCGAGTTCCAACCGCAATGACTTAGGAAACAAGCAACTGAAGGATGCGCTAGCTTGTTGTGGGGCCCACATTACCATCTTTCCTCTCTCGGAAACCCTAGTGTGGAACCCCGACGGGTAGAGATCGTCGGTGTGGATTGTGATGTCGGGCCTAACGACCCATAAGAATGGCCTATTGGACAGTTCAAGACCCAGAGCCAGTTCCTAATATTAAGGAAGGAATAAATATATTAGGAAATTGATTAAGTTATTTATATATACCTGAAACTGGGTCCGATCGAAAACCGTAAAACTACCAAACGCAATGTATATGACTGAGCAAGGGGATTGCTGATCAAGCCATTTCAAGCAACTCGAGTCCTCCGAGGCGGTTACTTGCCAAAAGCGGGCCTATAGGTTGGATCCACGGAGCAAAATCGAACGCTCCCTGCTCGAGCTCGTACAATGAGTTACAAATAACTCGGTTTGCTATTTTTGCGACTTTGCCACACCCCACCATTATGTCGAAAATGATTTTTTTGAGTCGTGGCATCACCGATACATGACCATGCAAAAGTCGACGTACTCATAACGGGCATATTCGAGGCCAACTTGATCATTTGATGATTCACTGAAATTCTCAAAAATGAAAAGAAGTTTAGGTTATTTGGTACCAACATGTCGTGTTTGGGTAAGTATTGTAACATAGCAGTTCGTTTCTTAATTAAATATATTGGATTCTAGCTAGAACTAAGAATATAAAAATCAATCTACATGCATGGTTTGTATTTTAACATTTACAGGGTGACTTAGTGCAATTAATTATTCTAAACACCCTCCTGTTTTAAACAATAACTCAAGCATCAAAATTTACGAAACAATTTATTACCGTCTTGGTTTAGGACACCGTCATGTATTAACTTGGGAATACTTAACCCTAGCACCAATAGAGCACGCATGTCTTATTCTTAACAATAGATACCTGTGTGTGCGAGTGCCGTAATGACCCGAGCATGGTTGAAGTCGGTGGTGACCTTAAAGCCGTGATTGGCGAACCAAAGGGAGAGCTCCATAAGAGGAAGTACGTGGCCCTGAGCTGGGTAAGGGATAGCTACCACATGCGGCGCCACTCCATCACTCAATATTCTCATTAATTCCTAGCTAGTGATCATAGCAGCAGACTAGTATTAAGGGATATATAGCTAGGGTTTTATATGATGGTGATGAAGATAAACTATTAACTACTGTGTTGTGCATTTGAGATGATGTGCTCATCCCCAAAGCTCTCTTTATATATGTATATGTATAGGAGAGTTTTGTCGTTGGGTCTATGGATTCCTTGCCAATTTTCTCAAGGCGGCGTTTTCAGCGAGTTGATTTTCTATTTTTGCTTGAGTAATTTACTTTGCTCTATTATGCATGTCTAATTTTACAAAGAGCTAGTACTAGTACGTACGTTCTATTTCTACATGCATGATGGTAGCTAGTTTTGTGTTCCTAGCTAGGAATTAATATTTAATATAAATGTGTTTGGAGACTTTCCTGTTGTTTGTTTCCCACGTACGTTGTAATATCTAGCAAACACACCTAGCCTAGCTAGCTCGAGATTATTATATATATACAACTGATAAATTTCCAACACCACGCGACAAACATATTATTATTTTACCAATTTGCATCTTATGTAGTATCGACCATTGTAACCTAATATTCTCTCATGTTGATTCTTGCAGTCCTTGAACTAAACAAGACAGACGTGACATATCTTCTTAATTAGAAAACTCTTTGGCTCCAATTTCACATGAAATATGTTAGTAAGGGAGCACATCAAATTTTGCCCAGTCAACAATATCAACCATAAATTTCACTTTTAACTCATCAATAAAATTAACTCAGATCAAGTTAGTTAGAGTTTAAATTTTTTATATTACCCTAAATGTGATCAATTCTCAACTCTATCAAAATCATTTTTTCTCTTCAACGAAGACGCGCAAAACATATAAATCCTAAATTTTGTTGGATCGGTACATTTTTTGTTGTTATATATATGTTTGGTATTTACCTTGGTATGCTCGGTAGAAAGAAAACAGTGAAGAAAATATTAAAATCTAATTCGCTAGAAGGAGGGCTTGAACCTCCGACCTTGTGGTTAACAGCCACACGCTCTAACCAACTGAGCTATTCCAGCTATTTGTTACGTATTTGATAGAAAAGAAAAAAGATTAATTAACCCCACTGGTTTAATAACTAAGAAGCAGCTAACCCCAACCGCTGCAAGTGCAACCACCTATTTTCAGCCCGAATAATTCTTTTTTCCTGAATTGGCGTTCTTGGAGCAGGCAGCGAAGAGCATGACGGACAACGGCGGAGCTCGGGTTTCTTCGGATGAATCTCAGACTAGGCAAAGGTACCACCTTTGCCCTTGATTCTGCGCATCGTAACCCCTAGCGCACTTGATTGTTTCGATTGATGGTTATCACTTGTCATCAGATTAGAGTTGGATTTGGGTCATTCTTACTGTTTTGTTTGTTACTCGATTGATTATCTTATTCTGATGCTGCAATTTCTCTTGGAGGCTGTTGCTTGAAATTGATCAAATTCTTTTGTATACATTATTGATCTTTTGTGGTATGTTAGCTATTTATCTTTTACCTGCTCAGATTCCATCTCATCGGTGTTTCTGTTGTCAATTGTTGGTATCTTGTTATTGAATCCTTCTTTTCATTGTTAATTAATTGGTGAAATTTTTTGCAGAAAGAAGAGAAGATGGGACCAACCTGCAGAATCATTTGTAGCAGCAGCAGGAGGAGCAGGATTAATAATGCCTGCAGCTCTTCCATTGAATACCTTGGGTTCTCTTGCGTCAGTTATGGTTCCTGGTACTTCTGCACTGACTACCGCTCTTTTGGCAAGTCCAATGGTAGCAAGTAGTTCAATCGTATCGCCTATGATACCTGTTACCTCAGCTGCTCATCAAAGCTCTACGATTAATTCAAGACTAAATCAAGTAAGTCCCTCCTTAACAGAGAGTCATGTTATATCTATCAAGTTCGTTATTTTGGTTATATTCTTATTCTCTTTTGTGTTAGGTAAAAATCCAAGAAGACTTGTTAATAGCTCGGGAAATTGTCATAAATGATGCAGAGCCGTCTCTACGCTATAGGCTCACAAAAAGACAGACCCAGGAAGAGGTGGCTTCAAGTTTCTTCATTTGCTTAAGAAGATTAAAAAAATGCTTTTATTTGGAAAAATCAATATGATTATTTACTAAGTTATTGACATGCAGATTCTAAACCGCACTGGTGCAGTGGTGATTACAAGGTTTCGCTTTGCAAATTGTTTAGAGGGAAAACTTAAGTACTTTGCTTTACAGTCTTGATAGGAGTAATTGCTTGCAGGGGCAAATACCGACCACCAAACACTCCCTCTGATGAAAAGCCTTTGTATCTTCACATTTCTGCTGCGGCTCATGTAAGTATATTATGTCGCAAAAAAATCTGGGTTTCCTGGAAACTAAAACCTTGCATGCATTCTGATGATTCTGCATGTACTTATGCGTGCTTACTGTTATTTGCATGTTTTTCCGTCAGAACATGTGTTGTTCTTTTTATAATCAAAGGTTTTCTTTCCTACAGCTTAAAGAGACGGCAGAACGGATTATAGCAGTTGATCGTGCTGCTGCAATGATTGAAGATATGATGAAGCAAGGGCCCAATTTTCAGTTCCCTTTGCCTAGTGTTCTTATGACAAATGGAGTGCAGGTAGTCATGGATTGCAATTGCATTGCTTAGGCACTCCCCTTAATACACTTTTTTATAATAATTGTAGATTTGTTTTGTATTATTCAGGCTGGCCAAAGTTTAAGCGTTTGCATATATCTGGGTTTTGATGTTGACCCATCTTGGAACATTGCTGCTCGCATCCGTGGACCAAATGTGGGTTTATCCTTTCCTTATTATTATTTTTTCATTATTACTGGTATTTTAATTGTAAATCCCATGTACTGTTAGATTTAATATTTAATATTGTGGAATATTACACCATTGTTTTTTTGATCATCATTTTAAATTGCACATACCTTTTTTTTTTTTCTTGATTTCTTTCTTTCATCTCCCTCACTTTTTTTGTTGATAATTAAGAATTTTAATTTCAAGTTTAAGCTGATTTTGATGAAGACAAGAGATTCTAATGGTTGAAGCTTTCTCTGACATCTCCATGCAACTCGGAGAGATTGTTTTTGTGTTGGTGGTGGTTCGCTATTGTTCATGCAGGATCTCTATATAAGTCACATTATGAATGAAACAGGAGCAACTGTCTCACTAAAAGGACGAGGCTCAGGAGCCCTTGAGGGCCCACATGGAGAAGGTAAACGGTTATAATTCTAATGCGTTCTTGCTAACAAATATATATATATTATTTAATTTGACATGTTTTTATTACCTTAGGAGAGCAGCCTTTGCATCTATTTTTGTCAAGTAATAACAAAAAAAGTCTTGATGACGCAAAGCGTTTGGCGGAAAACCTTTTGGACACTATTAGTGCCGAATATGGTGCCTCGAGGTAATTAATTATATCTACAAGTTCCTTTTAAGTCTATGAAATTTGTAAATTACATGAAAAATGTACAGTACAATTGTTTTATGGTTTACTTAGAAAGAATAAACCATTTTTTCTTTACAAAACAAATAGAACTTTCAATGGCACAAAGTGCAAACTAGTTGATTTTTCTGTTAAATGTTGAGAAAAATCACACATGTAAGTTGTAACATCCACACCCAATTTTAATGGAAGCTAATGTTGATTTGCCCCGCTTGGGGAGATGCATCACGTGGCTGTTATATCTGCGAATTCTGTCAAGTTTTAATGGAAACGTCGAACATAATTTGCACTTTGCTATGCGGTAGAAAATGTAGTTTTTTTTTTTTTTTTTACAAAAGCTCAAAATTTAGTTTGTGTTTTGGTAATTAACCATTGCTTTATTTATCTCATGTTATGGTTAATACTATTTATTCAATGGCTTTCAGGATATCCTCGGCTAAGGTCTATGGTGCTGTTCCACCTCCTCCACAATTGTTGCCTGCAACAGAGGTTGCTTGTAAACCAAGCATGAACGTTGCTTCTGCTGTGTCATCTTCAGTGGGGCCCATAATAGCTCCAGCTGTGTCTTCAAGCGGATTGCCTAACATTGGAAACTATATGCAGCCTCCTCTGACTGGTGGAACAAGCTATAGAGGATATGAAGGATTATATCCTCAAGCCACACCGTTGCAACAAGTTGCCTTGGCTCTTAAGCAATCACCTTCCATTACTTCTAGTCTTGTTCCTATTGCTACTACATCAGTAAGTGTAGCAGCAAAATCAATTACGAGTAGTGTTCCTGAAAAGGAGAAAAAGCCTCCACAAAGAAGAAAGTTCCAAGAATTACCAGCTGGGCTAAGTGTTTCCACAAGACTAAGCCAGGTAAGATTTAAAAAGTACATTTTTCTTTTCCTTTTCCGAATTCAAATAGAACTGAAACTAGATGAATTTCATAACCCAGAACAAAGTTAAATTATGATTGGTGTTATCAGTTCTGTATGTTGGATTGATCACTGATGAGAACAAGAAATCAGTTGATGAATAAGTTCAAATTTGTTAACTATTACCTATCATAATTTGATTTGAATATTTCTATTTCCAAGTAATCCCATATTAGGATACATTCTCTGATTTGCCAATTGTTGAGAAAATTATTTCTTGATAAGTTTAGCTGTTCTGATTGTTCAAATATTTGCTTGGTATTTATGTACTGCTAATCACAAATTAACTAGTGGGGAAATTCAAAGAATGTAATGAAATGAAGAAATGTAAAACAATATATGTATTTTTTTTTTTCAGAAAAGATCATTCCTTTACTAACTTTATGCTATAAGCTTTTGCTGTTTATAAATATGTTAGCTAACTTTTCGACTTGATTGATATTCCAGGTATTTTTCTGACCTTCTTTGAAGCTAAAGTGGACTAGGACCACTGGTTTGTATGTGTAACAGGGTTTTACGATTCGCTGTTCCAATGCTGGACCGTCCTGGACAGAGACAGACTCTTGTCGTGCTCTGCTTCAACACTTTGATCTGCTGCCTCTTTAGGATCTTGGTCTGGTTTTATTTTTCACATAACATTTTGCAGCCGCTTAATTTCAAACCGAACTTCAGTTTTACCTTATGGTAGAGCTGATCTGCCTAGTGGTAGGATTTTACTGTCCAAAGAAGGTTTTTCTTACCCTAAGTATTGCAGTCATTTTGAATGATAACGGTTGGAATATTGCACTCATTCTTACCATAAATCTTGCACACATTTTGTTAAGATGAATTTGTTAATAAATTGAAAGTAATCCTATGTTATCCCATATAAATAAAAATTGTACAGTTCATTCTTTTTAAATTTTATAAAATAATAAATATATTTATTATCGATGGAGGAATTATGGGTTTTTCGGTTTCTTCCAGGGAATGGAATCGATATACTCAGACACAAGTGCAAGAGATCTTGAAACCGTGCCACCAAAGAGGTTAGTCGCTTCATCGTCAGACGGACTTTCAACACCACCGCCACCACCATTTTATAAAAGCATGCCTCCACCACCTCCCCCTCCAAAGTTTACCTCAGGAAAACCGAGCGCAGAAAGAACCAGCAACAAAGTCCACATTCTCAAGGAAACAAAACCAGACCCAGTTCCAGGTTGGTCTCAAACAACTGTCTTGTTATCGATATTGAGATTATGTCAATTTAGAAAATTCGATTTGGGGTTAGTTCTAATTTGGTTGGTTCTTCAGATACTCTGCTTAAATTGGTGGAATACGGCGAAGAAGACGATGATCCTGATGAAGCTGTTGAAGATTCAAGTACCCGAAAGCCGTTTTGGGCAGTATGAGTTAAATCATCAAAGTTTGGAGCCATAAATTTCGTATGATAATGCAATTTTTTTACTGCAGCAATAACCAACCTCTTTTTGGTTCAAAGCTAGCTCTGTTACTCTTTGACAGTAATCTTTAAGTGAAGGGAAGAATGGTGTTTTTCCCCATATATGTTTGTGCCAAAGTTAGAATCACCCCAATGAACATCTTCATTCAATTCAGCAACACAAGAAAAAAAAAACTACAACCTTGGAACATTATGTTTCAAAAATCAGTGGAACAGAGACCGAAACACGCTTCGGCTTCAAATCTCTACTGCAAAACAATCGAGGAGGTTTATGACCATCTGTGATTCGCATTCTGCAACGATTTAGGCGCCCCCTCGAACAGATCCAGGATGTAATTATCCAAATCATCGGGATTATACTTAATATGCTTCTCCCCGACAAGTCCGCTATGTCTTCCGACAAATGTCCGGTATGCCTGGCTCAGTTTCGACGATATTGAGATCCTCAGTTCTTCCCTTAGTTGAAGATCTGGAATCAACCATGCTGTCTGTGTCTTGTAAAGTTCCTCGAACACGATGCTGAAGCTGCGGAAGCGCTCCTTAAGAAGGGTTTTCGATACGGAGTTCGAATTAGGGTTTATGAGACCCTCATCTTTGAGCAATGATAGGATCGGGCCCCATGCGGTTCGTTGGTAGTTAAGCGCGTGCTGCTGAAACTTATAGTTTTGCCTTCGAATCCACTCGTCTCCGAAGGCGGGTCGTAGGGTTTCCGAGTTCTTCACCTTTTCGGCCATGTAGTGGATGTTGTTCATCAGGAAGAGGTGCTGCAAGGACATGTCTTTGTACAACCTCGACTTCTCAGAAAGATTTGATTGGAGGATTGAGGCAAATCCGTGGAAGTGGAGGGACATCTTCGATGAGTGGTCGGATTTGAAGCTGTTTGATTCGTCCCCCTCAATGCGCTCGGCGTGCGGAGATTCCATGTCGGGAGACGACGGGAAGGAGTTGTTGGAGTAGGTGGTGGTGTTATCGTCCTTGTGGAGGAGCTCGAGGGTTTCGTGGTAGTCGGTGAGGGTATTTAGGTAATTCATCACGTACCGGGTCAGGGGGTGGACCGCGCCGGAAGCGAACGACGTGGCAGAAGAATTCGACGCGATGGCTCGCTTGAACTCGAGGAACGTCACGGCTGCAGACTCGCCGAGTCGGTTGAGAACATCCTCGTACTCGGTCCAGACCGCAGGTCCTGCCGAGTACATCTCATCCATCTCCTGTCTCAGGTCCCCCATGATCTCGTACATGTCGAGGATGCAGAAGAGCTTCTCAGGCTGGTGGGGCCCGATCGACACGGCTTCTCCGAAGTTGAGGAGCTGGAGAATCGCGGCTTTCGACGCCTCGGCGAAGCAAATCGCACCAATCTCGTTATCTCCGAATATTTCCTCGATTAGGGTTTGTTCGCTCCGGAGATAGACCCGGACGAAGATCCGGATCACCCGAATCCATTTCTTGATCATCGAGTAGAGACTCGCCCAATCCAATTTAAGAACATCCTCGATGCTGTGTCTCTCCATCTCGAGGACCAGCATCAACTCCTGCAACGTATCTTTCTGGACCGCAATAAACACCTGCGAACACTCGTGGCCGTAGTTCGACCTCAGCATGGACCCCGCGATCCATCTGAGGTCAGCGATCGAATCGGGGTTGACCAGATCGATTGTACCATCCATCGATGTTCGGCTCATACTGTCCCTCCCAACAGGCGGCTCGTTAAACGAGGCAGTACCGAAGGAGACCACCGGACAAGCCTTGTCTAAAGAACTGTCTTCTTCGCTGGCTGGTTCCGGTTCGAAGCAGCACTTGTTCTTGAGCAGCAGGTACCGGAACTCGTCCTCAAGCCGACACATGGCGGTCTGGAGAACATCATCAGCTCTTCGCATCAGTTGGATTTTTTCTTCATCGGAGGATTGCGCAGCCTTGTTGAGTTCTTCGATCAAGTTCTGGGTATCGTCCACTGCGTTCATATATTCGATGACTTCGTCCCGAGCCGATTCCCATAAGATTGATTGGTCCGCCTCCCAACTCATGATTTCTTCCTGAATCAAATCAAGCTGCTCATTTTTGTCACTGAGTTTGGTTTCCCCGTCAACTTGATTTCTAAGGTTGATCAAACTTAAACCTGATAACTTAGTTCTTAGATCAGCTAGAGCTTTCTTTTCTTCATCACTGAGCTCCCTTTTTAACCGTAGTACCTTGATTATGTGTTCTACTGCAAGAACCAAGCTTACTTCTGGTTCAGAATCCGCCATTGTTGCTGCCTAAAGCTCAATCACCAGATCAAATTAACCGCAGAAACCTAACCTAACCAAACCCAGAATTCTTTTTTTTTTCCTTTGGCCAAGCAAACCCAGAAATTCCAAAAACCCCAAATCAAATCCTAACTAAAATCAATTATCCACAGACCCAGTTGAATCTGACAAATACCCAACAAAGAAATGGTCACTAAATTAAGTTTTTGGATTGAAAGAAGGATTAGCAGAGGATAAAAATTAAAACTTTATTGAGTGGACAAATCTTACTAGCTTCAACTTTGGGCGTTCTACGGAGATTGAACAACAGATAAGTGACTGCAATAATCAAGTGGAGTAAGGGGAACCTGAAGAAATGAAGATGTTGTTAAGTAAGATCTTCGACTCTGGACATAACGAAGTGAAGTTGAGGCGTCAAAGCTCAAGAAGAAGGTGTACGGATGCAAAAGGGTAACCTAGTTTCTTTCTCTGATTGAGCTCTGAAATCGAGATGTGTCCAGATTTGGAGGTTTCTGTATTTTAATGGCTGCAAGTGTAGATCTTTCCATAGCTCCTCCCTCCTGTCTGTTCTGTGGAGCTACTGTTGATAGTATTTTTTTTTTTTCTTCGTTCGTTCGTTGTCATGGTAGTGTGTGGGGTCAGACCAGTGAGTATGGACTATGGTATGGTGGTGTGAAACCGAATTCGGCTTTGGAGACTAGAAAGTTCTCAACTTTGACTTCTTGGATTACGCGGCACAGAACAGCACAACGACGACTCCTCGTTGACCAGTATCTGTTGTTGTTGTGCGAAGGTTACCACCTTTGACCAACTCGGAGCCCTATTTTTTTTTTTTTTTATAAAATCAATTTTATTTGTACTCTTACTCGTCGTATAAGACCGTGAAATGGTTGAAACTATTTCTCATATGAGACTCATAAGCACCAAGTTTCTGTGATGGTAAGTAAGAAAAAATCTTCGATTTCGGCCAATTTTCTCATTTTTTAAATATGACCTCACTCGGAGCCCTATTTTTTTTTTTTTTTTTATGAAATCAGTTTTATTTGCACTCTTACTCGTCGTATAAGACCGTGGAATGGTTGAAACTATTTCCCATATCGGACTAGTAAGCACCAAGTTTTCTGTGATGGTAAGTAAGGAAAAATCTTCGGTTTCGGCCAATTTTCTCATTTTTTTCAATATAATCTCACTCGGACCTCTATTCTTGATGAAATCAGTTTTATTTGCATTCTTACTCGTCGTATAAGACCGTGGAATGGTTGAAACCATTTCTCATATCGGAATCATAAGCACCAAGTTTTCTGTAAGTAAGGAAAAATCTTCGGTTTCGGCCAATTTTCTCATTTTTTTTTTCAATATAACCTCATTCGGACCTCTATTCTTGATGAAATCAGTTTTATTTGCACTCTTACTCGTCGTATAAGACCGTGGAATGGTTTTCTATGATGGTAAGTAAGGAAAAATCTTCAGTTTCAGCCAATTTTCTCATCTTTTTCAATATAACTTCACTCGGACTGTTAAGTGTCAATCTGGGCTGGTGTTTGTGTGGCTTGGGCTGGTTGTGTTTATATTTGTGATAATTGGATTGATGGGCTTGGTTCGGCCCGTCTCGAGTGTGTTTCATTTATTGGTTGTGTAGTGCAGATTGGATGGGCTCAAATGTTAGCTTATTGGCAGTTGAGGACTATTTGATCAGTATACAAAACCTAGGGGACCCTGATGCTTTTAAGCTCGGGACCCCGCCCTATTTAAGGTGAGAAGATTAGGTTTACAATCTAATCTTCGATGAGCCGCAAATCAGTCTAAATTTTCTCCTTCTCTGCCAAAATCAAAAGCTAGGGTTTGTACCAATCCTCCAGAATTCACATGGTATCAGAGCTGATGGACGAATTCTGTTCGTCTATTCGTCGATCCTGATCAATCCGCTGTTCTTCTCCGATGTGTTCGCCATCTTGATGAGCATGTCGTTTCATCTTCTCAACGACGATTCGCGTTTTACGATTCGTTCCTTTGCCGTTCAAGATTCTCCTCAGGATTTTTCCTCGTGTGAATCTGCTTCTCCTCTTGCAGTATCCGACACTGCTCCTGTTTCTGATCACTTTTACTGATGACGGAGGAAATTAAGGAGTCTCCTAATTCGAAGATGGCAGCTCTGCATGCAACCGAAAAAGAAGACTCCCTGTCTGTAATCAAGATTGATTCGAGGCATCCGCTTTACTTACACTCCAGTGATCATCCTGGTTCATATTCGAGTTCTCACACTCTTACTGGCATTGATGATTATCCTATGTGGAGTCGTGCCTTGAGATTTGCCTTAGTCGGTAGGAATAAACATGGCTTTGTCACTGGAACTTGTTTACGTGAACATTATACTGCTCCTCTTGATGAATTGTGGGATCAGTGCGATGCTGTGGTCTTTGGTTGGATTATGAACTCTGTCTCGAAAGAGATAGGGAGAACTATCATGTATACTGAGAACTCTCACCTTGCCTGGAAAGATTTGAAGCAACGCTTTGACAAGCAGAATGGATCCAGAACTTACCAGCTACATAGGGAAATTATATTGACTAGGCAGGGTTTGGATTCCATATCTGCTTTTTTCACTAAACTGAGAGTTTTATGGGCCGAATTCGATGTTGTTTGTGCACTACCTTACATTGACCATGAAGCCTTTGCCAAACATGTGACTCATAAGGAGAATTTGAGACTCTTTCAGTTCTTGATGGGGCTAAATGAAAATTATTCATCTATAAGGGGCAATCTGTTACTCTGGGACCCATTGCCTACTGTGAACCAAGCTTACAATCTTTTGATCCAAGATGAAAGCCAAAGGGATGTTACTTCTTCTATTGCAGCCTCTGTTGACTCTTCTTCTGTTAACATTGCTGGAATCACTGAAAAACCCAAGGGAAACCCAAATATTGAGTGCTCCTTTTGTCATAAGAAGGGCCACCCTGTGGAACGATGCTATGCGAAGGGATGCGATTTTTGCAAGAAAAAGGGTCATGTCAAAGATAATTGCTTTAAACTGAGAGACCAAGCCCTTAAGGGGAAGAATGGGACACCCAAGGTCAACATTGCCTCATCTACAAAGGGTGATGGAGGCCCTTCTATTCAATCATCTGCATCTGAAGTCTCAGAAGGGGTTGTCACCATGACTTCTCATCAGTTTGAACAACTTCTCCACAGCTTTGGCAATCATGGTAGGACTGCCAACTTGGCAGGTGCTGCTGGTGCAAATGAGCCTAAGGCTAATACTGCAGGTATATCCCTCTCTGCTGATACCTACAGTATCTTTGATTCTTGGGTTCTTGATACTGGGGCCACCAGTCATATGACTTTTAGAAAAGACTGGCTCACTGATTTTAAAGATATCTCTGGAACCAAGGTAAATTTGCCAAATGGGAATTTTTCTAATGTTCATGGTATTGGGACTTTTGTGATTACCTCTGATAAGAAACTGAATAATGTTCTTTATGTCCCTGATTTCAAATTCAATCTTCTGTCTGTTGCTAGAATTACAGCTGACTTACAATGTGTTGCATCTTTTCATTCAAATCATTTTACATTACAGGACCTCTCAAGTGGGAGGGCCTGGGTGAGTGGAACTGAGCAATCAGGTTTATATTTTTTTAGACCACTTACTGATCCCATCAAATGTAATATTTCACTCGAAAATAAAGTTGCCTTGTGGCACCAACGTTTTGGACATGTCCCTTTTGAAACTTTGCAACATGTTGAAACTTTAGCTTTACCAAAAAATAAGTCATCTGTAATTGATCATTGTCATGTTTGTCCCAAAGGAAAAATTACAAGGAATAAATTCCCAGTTTCCATTTCCAGGGCTTCCTCTACTTTTGATCTTCTGCATTGTGATGTCTGGGGACCCTACAATACTCCTACATATGATGAGAAAAGATTTTTTCTTACAATAGTTGATGATCATTCCAGAGTTTGTTGGGTTCATTTAATGCAATTTAAATCAGATGTTGGCTTAATTCTGAAATCTTTTGTCACTATGGTTAAAAACCAGTTTGGAAAAACTGTCAAGTGCTTTCGTACTGACAATGGTGGTGAATTCTTCAATGATATGATCAAAAACTTTTTTTCATCTGAGGGAATTTTACACCAGAGCTCCTGTGCTTATACTCCTCAGCAAAATGGCCGAGTTGAGAGAAAACACAGGCATCTCCTTGAGGTTGCTAGATGTCTGAAAATTCAAGCTTCTGTCCCTACCCCCTTTTGGGGGGAATGTGTCTTAACCAGTTGTTATTTGATCAATCATATGCCTACAAAAGTCTTAGATGGCAAGAGTCCCATTCATGTATTTACAGGCAAGGCACCTAGTATTTCCCATCTTAAAGTTTTTGGATGTTTATGTTATGCCAAGAACCTATTGGTGACTGACAAACTTGCTTCAAGAGCAATTCCTTCTGTTTTTATGGGATACTCTGAGTCTAAGAAAGGTTACAGATTATATGATTTATCTAAAGAAACCTTTTTTGTCAGTAGGGACGTTGTTTTTAAGGAATCTGTTTTTCCTTTCTCCTCTATGAAGCATGTTCAGATGCCTGGGTTCATTGACCAAACATCCAAATATCCTGATATTTTCGACTTTAAAGGTGATGATGAAACTGATTTCATCGATATTGTCCCTCAAGATATTGTCATAAATGATCACACTGATCAAGATTCTGGTGATTATGAGATACCAAATGATGAACCATCTAATGATGAGTCTGATGATATTCAAGATGTCCCTGTCCCTCATTCAGATGATGAACCTATCACAGGCTCTGATGAAGCAATTGTCCCTGCACGAACTACCAGATCTGGTAGATCAGTTAGACCTCCTATTTGGTCTTCGGATTATATCATGGGAAATGCTTCCATTCCTCATTCGATTGAAAAATATATATCTTATCATAGAATATCTGACTCTCATAAATGCTATCTCACATCTTTTTCTGAGTTAACTGAGCCAGATTGTTATAGAAAGGCAGCACAGGATCCCTGCTGGGTTCAAGCAATGAATGAGGAGATTGCTGCTTTGGAAGAAAATGGGACATGGGAACTTGTTTCCCTACCAAAAGGTAAAATTCCTATTGGCTGTAAATGGGTGTATAAGCTCAAATTTAAATCTGATGGTACATTAGAGAGGTATAAGGCTAGGTTAGTTGCAAAAGGTTTTAAGCAAAAATATGGGATTGATTATTTTGAAACCTTTTCTCCTGTTGTCAAGATGAATACAGTTAGAACAATACTAGCCTTAGCTTCTTCTAATGGATGGCCCTTGTTTCAAATGGATGTTTTTAATGCTTTTTTACAAGGGGATTTAGATGAGGAAGTTTACATGAGTTTACCTGAGGGATTTGCTAGTCAGGGGGGTCATGGTTTAGTTTGTAGACTTCGCAAATCCCTTTATGGCCTTAAACAAGCCAGTAGACAGTGGAATTTAAAACTTTCTGATTCCTTGGTAAATGCTGGTTATACCCAATCTAAATATGACTATTCTCTTTTTACCAAGTCTTTAGGTGATAAAATTGTTATACTACTTGTGTATGTTGACGATCTATTGATCACTGGAAACAGTTCTGAATTGATAGATGAGTTGAAGCACGTGTTAGTTTCCAATTTTAAAGTCAAAGACTTAGGTGAAATGAAATATTTCTTGGGCATTGAAATCATCAGATCTAAAAAGGGTATTTTGATGTGTCAGAGAAAATACTCTTTGGAGCTTATATCCTCTGTTGGTTTAGCTGGTGCAAAAATTGCTAGAACTCCTATGGAGGTTGGTGTTAAGTTAACCAGCAGATTGTATGACAAACATTTAGACCTTAATGCAGATGATCCTCCCTTACATGATGCTACCTCATATAGAAAGCTGATAGGGAAATTATTGTATCTCACTATTACTCGACCTGACATTTCGTTTGCTGTTAGACATTTGAGTCAATATATGCAGGATCCCAAGTTGTCTCATTGGAATGCAGTTTTAAGAATCATAAGGTTTATTAAGATGGAACCTGGGAAAGGTATCTTATTACCTTCTGATTCTGATTGTTCTCTGGTTGGTTTTAGTGATTCTGATTGGGCAACTTGTCTTGAGACAAGAAGGTCCATTACAGGTTATTGTGTTAAATTGGGTAAGTCTCTGGTTTCCTGGAAAGTTAAAAAGCAAGATACTGTTTCAAAATCGTCTACTGAATCTGAGTATAGAAGCATTGCTGATCTTTTGAAAGAAATTATATGGCTCAGAGGATTGTTATCTGAATTAGGTTTTGTTCAGAAACAATCAACTGTTTTATATTGCGATAATGAATCTGCTATTAAGATTGCCACTAACCCTGTTTTCCATGAGCGTACCAAGCACATTGAGATAGATTGTCATTTGATTAGAGAAAAAGTGTTGCGGGGTGTTGTGCAGCTGGCTCATGTGAAAACTCAAGACCAGTTGGCTGATATATTTACCAAGGTATTATCTAGACAACAACATTTTCTGCTTTCTGACAAATTGGGTATGATAAATGTGTTCAGGAAACAGGGGGAGTTGGAGTCTGAACTTGGAATTGATCACAGTCCAGATTGAGGGGGAGTGTTAAGTGTCAATCTGGGCTGGTGTTTGTGTGGCTTGGGCTGGTTGTGTTTATATTTGTGATAATTGGATTGATGGGCTTGGTTCGGCCCGTCTCGAGTGTGTTTCATTTATTGGTTGTGTAGTGCAGATTGGATGGGCTCAAATGTTAGCTTATTGGCAGTTGAGGACTATTTGATCAGTATACAAAACCTAGGGGACCCTGATGCTTTTAAGCTCGGGACCCCGCCCTATTTAAGGTGAGAAGATTAGGTTTACAATCTAATCTTCGATGAGCCGCAAATCAGTCTAAATTTTCTCCTTCTCTGCCAAAATCAAAAGCTAGGGTTTGTACCAATCCTCCAGAATTCACACGGACCTCTGTTTTTTATAAAATCAATTTGATTTGTACTATTACTCGTCGTATACGACCGTGGAATGATTGAAACTATTTCTCATATAGTTTGAATGTGAATAGCTAATATGAAGTGATAGAAAGAGCTGAAGTTGGCCAAATAGAAATCCAATAAAGTTAAAGACTCTTACAGAAAAATTTGCATATTTGTGGTGTAATAAATTGCATTCATTAGAGCTGGACTATATATGTATATATAATTATATTTACTGGCCATTACATTCGTGTTGTGTAGAATTCTATTCGATATACAATAATATTACTGATTCGAGTTTTATGCATACATTCATTTTTCAAAATTAGTATATTGAAAGAAAATTATATGCATCCTATTATCACCACATAGCCCTTATATTTTCACATTAATGTAACCAAGCATAGTAATCGTTAACTCGAATTACTTTTTTTGGATTACCAAATTAATTTAGACTGGTTCACATTACCTCAACTAAGTAATGCAAGATTACCTTCTAAATTGAATGTATTCTTAGATTATCTATCAAGAACATATTTAATATTTCTTAACTAATTTCTTTTCTTAATTTACTCTGAAATAAAAATAAAAACAATATATTTTTATATTGCACTTTATTTTTAAAATGACTATCATTTCTTGTGGTTTGATTGATTTTATTTCAAACATTTATCTTGTTTTCTATATTTAACTCTCAAATGGATATAAGTTTTTATATATATCAATAATATAATAGTGGTTTAAGGTTGTTTATACTAATATAGTTATCACTGAGTTGGATTTTATTTTATACGAATAGATTTATAGAAATGTAAAATAACTTCATGTACAACTTCAGGTTTGTAGAAGTTATAATATTATGACAAAAAACACTAATATTCAATATAATATTAGTATTCGCATTATATTGTACGTTATATGCAAACCAAAGAATGTAATTTTACATTACTTTGCTTAATCCAAAACATGTCAAACCCAGTAATTTAAAATAACCGGCTAAACATTGTCGGACTAAATATCCCAAATATCTCACTTGAATTTATGAAATCCAAATGGCCGTTATGCTTGTTATTATTATTATTATTATTATTATTATTATTATTATTATTACTACTTAGATCTATAAGATATCATATGTCGTTTGAAATATCATCACCTGTAATTTTATATGAAATATACAAGATTTGATCATATATATTAATTTATATAGTAAAAAAAAATATTTAAACATTAAAATTATTTAATGTGATGGATTAATCTGATGTGTTTTAAAGTTTAAGATTCGTAGTACAATAATACATGTTTGAAAATACGCTTTTTGAAAAAGATTATAACAAAGTATATATTATTTTCAAATGTAATTAAACTTAAGTAATTGGTCTATAGTAAAAATATAGAAATATGCCCATTTTCTAAAACTTAAATTATGAATGTTGTCCCAATGTTTCTCGTAATGTATGATGCAAACATACTCAATTATATTTACATAATTTAATTTGAGTTTGTTTAAATTAATTAATACAGATATGTAAACTGTAAATCGTTAAGTTAGTTAAGCCAAGTCATAAGATTAGAGCAGAAATGCCAACTAATGCAAAAAGACGGACAGTTAGTTAGTTAGGGTTTATATAATACAAGTAAGAAAATGCCAACTCAGCTTTCCCGCCAAAATCGACACCTATCTATCATCCTCTCTGTAGTGTACTGAACTAACAGAAAAAACCCTAATTTCTCTTCTTCTTTCTCGTCGCTACCCCATTTCAGCCATTGAAAATCTATAATTGGCTGCTTTTTTCTTGTGTATTCCGAAAAACTCAGTTCAATCTCATTGGCTGTACATAGAAGAATTAATTTTCATGGGAATATAGTACATTTAGATTTCCCCACGAAACTTTACATATCCCTGCAACAAAAAAAAAAAACTTCAAATCTTGAATATATAGACAACAATGGCGGATCGACAAAGTACGAAGAATGTGGTGCAGCTCGATGACGCCTATTCTTCTTCTTCTTCTTCTTCTTCTTTCTCAAATTCATCCGACAAAAGCGAGATCGAATTCTTCCCAAAACCAGCACCCGGCGATTCGTCTCCTTTTCAGGCGGAGGACCCGACCTATGATCCGACCCGAATTCCGCCGTCCGTATTCAGCGGCCGCCCGTCTACATGCTGCGACTGGAGCATCAACTCGAATGAATCGTTGTTCAGCATCAGAATGGGGAACAACAGCTTCTCCAGGGACAACGCGTTCATTGTGTATAAATCCGGCGAGCTATTGAGGCTCGACGAGGTTTTCAGCCACCCGACTCTGCCGCCGCTGGCCGAGGCGGGTGGTTTAGGGTCGAAAAGGCCGGAGTTTTCGGTTGGTACAGTCGGTGCGGCTGTGCCGGCTTTTAATTATAAGGCCGCAACCGTGGGCGAGGAGCTAGATAAGAAGAACGATGTCTACAGTTTCGCTACGTCGGACGGGAGCGACAATAGTAACTGTTCGTTTGCATTTCCAATGTGAGTTCTCCGCATTTCATATTTGATATTTGTGTAGTCGAACAATTTGTTAGATCAATTTTTTTTTAGTTAATTTAATTTTTACTAAAAACTCTAAATTCTAAAACATGCGATAAATAATGCTAATGGTTTAAAATCAACCACGTACCTCAGATAACACGCGTTGACAAATTGGTATCCGATATAGTTTTTGTGAATTTTAGGGATATAAGAAGTCCAAACTGTTGCACCAATTGGATCTATGTGTACCTATTTCTTGTATCTATTTGATTTTAAAACCTAATGCTAAAGGGTTATTTGTTAATAATTAAAAGTGCACGTTAACAAAACTTAAAAAGTTAAGACATTAGCACAATCTTATATTACACGTATTAATTAAGATTAGTAAGTGATGATGGATGTTAATTTGTTGTGGGGGATTGCAGATTGATAAACAACAGGGCGGAACTGAGAGCGGAGCTACCATCGTCGCATAGGGTGCCGACGACGTCGTTGAAAAAGACATTGGCGGAGACGCTGCAGCAGCAGCAGCAGCCACGTGGAAATCCTCTCAAGACTCCAAAGCCGTCAGGATTGTCCAGCTGGCTTTCCTGCTCATGCTGCCCTTTCCGTCGCAAATAAAAAATCAAAGGATTTATGTAAATTAGAAGAAACGGCATGCATGAATATATATATATATATATATATTGATCAATCAATCAAATACAACAAGTCGAATTCGATCGAATAAACTTTATCATCAATTGAATTTTCTTATGTTGGTTGAATGGGCCTCCTTTACGTCAGCTTAGAAATATGTATGATCCATTTGACCACCACACCTCACCTCGTATTAGGGCTCGCAATTCGGTCTCGACACGAATACGACACGAAAATTACAGGTTTGAGTTTGATATTAGTGACACGGCACGATACGATAATACGATATTTTAAACTAAAATGGATAATATTAATTTTTTTATTCAATTTAGTATAGATTTTTTGTGCCAGTTTTTCATGTTGTGCCGTGTTTGGACTAACCCCAGAACACGATTCTGGCACGATACGAACTCGAAAGGCCCGCACGAATTGTCAGCCCTACCTCGTATACCCATGCAATGCAAACAAGGGCGAACAAGGTAGATTCATAATTTTATTATAACCAACTTTTAAATATATATATATATATATATATAGCCAATTCTAGCTATTACAATTTAAAGATTTTAACTTTATATATATAATATAGTGCGCGAAAAGGAGATAATATTGGGAAGAAAGAGACTATATATATACTTAGGTGGTCCGAGCTAGCTTGGTTGAACAATTTTCCCATAAATATATATTGGGATATTTTCCGTTTTTATCAATATTATATATATATATATATAATGTTTTGACTTAATTCAATTAATTTTAATTGTCCTAATTAATTATTGGCATTGATTGGTTGGGGCTCTAAACATGTGGATGTAACAATATATATTTTATATCCTGTTAGTTCTATACTAATAATGTATAGCGTGGACCAACAACATATATGCTCATATATATATTTATATATATGCACCTTACTTCCTCCACTAGCGTAGCTTCTTGGGCAATGTACGACCAAGCCATGATGACTACACATGAAATCCAACAAAATAATAATGCGTGTCTGCCTTTTGATGATGAGTTTTGATATTATTATTATTATACACAATATTACTCCTCTCATCTCCCAGGCCTATATATATAATAATAAATAATTACATCTTGTACACATAAAGATATTGTATACATATAATTAATTAGTAGTATTTCAATAACCAATATTATTGCTGCTCTGTTGAAAGATATGCAAAACATAATATTTCAAAGTTGATTGATTATCTTAATCTGATTCCAAACAGAAATTATACAAAATTCTGACCCTTATAGATTGATTATATTCCAATTATTAAAAAAGAAAAAGAAAATACAAAGAGGTTGAGTTGAAATAGCAAAATCCTAAAGAAAATGACATTAGATAGATAGATGTGTACCTCAAATCAAATCATATTATTACCTATATATACATATATTTGCTATGAGTCAGTCAGTCTGTCAGAGACGAATAAATGTAGTATGTCTCCCAATCCAACCAATTCCTCCTTTTCTTTGCATTTGTTTATTTACTTCTTCTATTCTATGCTATCTACTCATCAGACAACCACTCAAAACTTTAGGAATACAACACGCCATTCATTTTTACACTCAATTACCAAATCCACTGTTCCGTCGTTAAAATTATTGTCTCAGGTTTATTGTTTGTTGAAATTTGGTGTCTCCGTCTATTTTTGGTTAAGTTGAACGAAAGTGTATTACGTGATCGTCACATAACTTTAATAAAATTGATATCCTAAAAATGCCCCTCCATAAAAAATCTGACCTTATATTACCTAGTGAATTGACGAAAATACCCATCCTAGCTAAATCAACAATTATAGGGTTTTTGGGTGGTGGCCGGCCGGATTTCGGGTGGTGGCCATCAAAGTTGGGTGGTGGTTGTTTTAATTTGACTCTAGGGGTAATTTCGTCACTTCATATTTGGTAGAAGGGCAATTCTGACTTTTCACAGCATTCTGTCAAAATTAACATCAATTTTGGACGGAAAACTAAATTTCAACAAAGTCCAAACCTCAGACAGTCCTTTTCAACACTTTAAAGTTTAGACAACATATTTCAACTTGAGTCAAACATCAGACAGTTTGTTAGTTATTAACCATTTCTTTTAAGTGTTACCTGTATGAGCTTTCACACTAACATTTTAATAGAAAAATTAATAATTTTTTTTTAACTCTTGTTATGCAAATTTTTCTAAATAATAAGTTATATTTATTCATTTCTCAATCAAGCTAAACACTTAAAAATTAGAGTTGTGCAATACATTATTAAATAAAACCTAAAAAGGTATAGTTCTACCATAGCTAAGCTAGCTCCCAAGACCTACATCCTTTAGTTTTATTTGAGCTAGCTTCACTAAAAAGGTCAATGTCCCACCAGGGTAAGGTGGGTCACATGCAAAAGTATTATATTTATATATATTAATGAAGTAATGATAATTATTGTCTCACTCACTACCACATTTGATGGGGACGTCCTTTTGGATTAATAAATAAATGGAGTATAAATCGTATGAATGGCGCGCATTAACATATTGGGATAACTAATGAATTAGACATCATGACTAAACTTCTCAAGTTGGAAGTAGTGCTATAAACGAGTCGAGCCGAGTATTTGGGCAAGCTCGACTCGACTCAGTTTACTCGAGTTCGAGTTCGAATTCGAACGAGTCTTAATTTTTCAAATTCGAGCTCAACTCGATTCAATACTCGGTGAGAGCTCAACTCGAGCTAAATTATAAATTGTGCATCTTAGCTTGAACTCGAACTCGACTCGATTAGGCCTGACTCGAGTTTGAAGTCGACTTGAACTTAATATATACATATATAATATTATTATGTAAAGCTCGAAAAACTTGAAATCGAACTCGAACTCGACTCGATATCAGAAAAACTCGACTCGAAATTTAGCGAGTCGAATTCGAGTATCGATCGAGCCGTTCTCAAGTAGTTCACGAATAGCTTTGAAGTGTTTGAAGTGTTAATAGATGATCTGATTATACACATCAATCAATAAGATAAAGAGTTCAATTTAAAGGATAATTTATTGAATAGTTTGTAAGTCAACGATGTTGATATGTCAATTTACTTATTCGTTAAAATATCCTAGATTCTAGTTCCTGTTTTATTTTATTTTTTTCCGTTGTGTAATGAGGCAGCTTATAAAGGTTTTTTTTTTTTTTTTTTTTTTTTTTTTTTCAATGAGTTATTAATCACTTAATAATTGAATGAATTAAGCTTTTAAAGCTAAATTATCTTGTGTTTATCGGATAAACTTTATCCGCTTCTTATTCTATAACTTGTTTTTTGTTAGAATATTCTGCAACTTCGTTCTCTGCTTCTTGCTCCCTTTTTTCAGGCCCTCTCTTCTCTTCTCTTCTCCGGCAGGTGATCTCCTTGCTGTAGTATATCTACTTGCAGGTGATCTCCGGCAGGAGACAAGGGACTGAGATGAAAGAAGGCAAGACCGTAATGAAGTCCAAGATGAAATGGGTGGGTCTGGTTGGCCTTGTCTTGTCGGCTCTGTCTCTCTTCACTCACTTTTTCCTGGCCAGATTCACCGAGCAGGCCCTCTCCGATTTCCAGACATCCATCACAATCTTCTCCTGGCGACCCATTTTCCAAAATGCCCATTTGCCCCTCAATGTAAAGATTCCACCTTTACTGGTTTTTCATCATTTTTTGGTGGTTTAATATGAGTTCGGACAATGTTTCTTAACAGCATGTTTGGTGTCTAGTTTATGGGTTTGGATCTGGTTTTGAGCTTTTTTGCCTGCAATGTAAGGTTTAATTTCAATGCGGGTTCTTGAAATTCCAATTCTTCTGCATTTGAATCCCTCTAAGTGGTGAATTATGCAAACTTTTGGTTGTGTTCTAGATCTAGTGAAATGGAAGAACCGTGTTTGGCATTTGATGTCTTTCAGGTTGTCTGAATTTTGTTCATCTACATTGATTTGCAATCCTCTTGCTTTGTCTCTCTGGTTGGTTTTTGCTGATTCCTTTGTTGGTGTAGATTCCATCTCATAGAAGGCTTTGGGTTTCCGTTCTTCCTCTCGAATCGTTACATCCCCATGCCAATCCAAGAGGACAATATCCAGGTTCATAATCACTCATCCTCTTTTATTTTGTGCTTCTTATATTATTTGAATTTGTATGTCGAATTATCTGCAGAAATAAGAATATTTGGAAGATCATTCAATATTCAATGGGTTTTCTGTTTAGTTTAATGTTAAATGCTAACTTGCTAGCTGAATTTGCAGCCAGTGAGTTGGTTGCTAGCTGAAATTGTAGTGTGAATTTTCACTTGTTGAACTGATTCTGAAGTGCATCTTGCTAGCTCCATCAATCTAGTTTTTTGTTTAACTTATGGAAAATGTATATCCAGCACCTTTATTGGACATTTTTATGCTGCTAACTGCATGGTTTACATTGATTTAAGTGAAGTTGATAACGGATTGATAGGTTCGGTTTATAATAGGATTGATTGATTATCTTCTCTCGACAGATCCTAGTTCAAAGACGAACGGGTTCATCTTTGTCAGAATACAAGGCGGTTTTCACGAGATAAGAAATTCGGTAAGTTGATGCATAGTCTTTGCTTATTACACCTTTATGTTGAAAAATTTGACACTCTTATAGTTTCTCTCAGATTAGTGATGTGGTTGCAGTTGCTCGACTCCTTAATGCAACCTTAGTTATGCCCGAAATCCAATCAACTACAAGCAGCAAAGGA
The DNA here is from genome assembly GCA_036873135.1 of Clarkia xantiana subsp. parviflora. Classification (NCBI taxonomy): domain Eukaryota; kingdom Viridiplantae; phylum Streptophyta; class Magnoliopsida; order Myrtales; family Onagraceae; genus Clarkia; species Clarkia xantiana. The sequence goes on along the minus strand of JAPTYO010000053.1, from coordinate 147,170 downwards.
ATCAGGTATTGTTGGATTTTCACATGAATACTCCATCTATATCTGTTTTTACAATGAATCTAAGTATTGTTTTGTTTTCATTTGGTTCATCAGTTCGGAGTTCAAAAGCTTTGCTTATCTATACAACGAGGAGCGATTCATGACCGCACTTTCCAAAGATGTCAAAATCATTAAAACTCTTCCAAAAAATCTGAAAGGGGCAAGGAGGATGAAAAGGATCCCTCTTTTTAAGGCACCTTATCAGGCCAACCCTTATTTTTACCTCCGCCATGTTCTTCCGGTTCTTAGCAAGCATTCGGTGGTTGAACTAGTTGTCTCCAATGGTGGTTGCTTGCAGGTACTATTTCAGACCTTTTCTTTAGTTTAATGCTCCATTTAGTTAATTTTTCGGCAGTTCTAGAATTGATATAGTTGATTCATGGAGTTGATTTTACATTAAGTACAGAGTAATTAAGCGACCTGTAAAAAGTAAAAACGTTAGCTCAGTTGATAACAACTTCCTCTAGGTTAAAAGATTGTGACCGTCAGTGCGGATTGGATTATATTTCTCAGCTATAATAGAAAACAAGGAAAGTAGTTGAGTTTTGGCAGAATCTCCAAGTAAGATTGGGAAAGGGTTTGTAAAAATTGGATCTTTATTTTTATTTATTTTGTTTAAAAAGGGTGCAAAAATTGGATCTTTATTTGCAGGAGTTGGAATCTTCATTTTGAAAAGAAAAAAAAAAAGATATTTTTTGCAAAATTGGATCATGAGGAAGTAAAATAAGTTGGTTTTGATGCAGTCTATACTCCCTCCCCAATTTGAAGAGTACCAAAGACTTAGATGTCGGGTTGCTTTTCATGCTCTTCAGTTTCGCCAAGAGGTTCAAGAACTCGCCACTAACATTTTGCACAGGTCAGCAGACATAAATCTTGCCCTAATTTTCATGAACCAAGAAACCTTAAATCGGAACACTGACTTGTCCTTGTGATGCTCAGGTTACGGTCTCCTGGGCGGCCATATGTAGCCTTTGATCCTGGGATGACAAGAGAAGCGTTGGCTTATTATGGTTGTGCCGAACTCTTTCAGGTATATATATACGTATGTTTATGTGGAAAAGTAACATATATTGTTGTTATTTGAAGCTCCTCTGTTAATTCTTCTTTACTTTTTGTTTGAACTATGAAAGGATGTGCATAGTGAGTTGATTCAACACAAAAGATCTTGGATGATAAAGCATGGGATCATCAAGGGGAAACTCAGAGTGGACTCAGCGGCCCAACGCCTAAACGGGTCGTGCCCACTTATGCCAGAAGAGGTAATCACATGTTTAGAAAGTGTTGAAATCGACATACACCGTGAGTTGTAGTACCACACCGGTTGGTATTTGTATAATAGAGCAGTATATAAGCAAGTGGGCCATCTCCTCCTATCACCAATTGGTTTTAGGATGGAACCCCACTTGCATTTATGGCTGCTCTCTGCTAGCCCGTTGGGCTTGACTCGGCCCAATGTAGAATCTAACCGAAAGTATAGGGAAACTCTATATGATGACCATTCATTAATTGTTCTTTCAGCTTGTATCAGCCTCATCATCAGATGAAGTCCAACATGGGTTCAATGTTTTAAATTTTGTTTGCAGATTGGGATTCTTCTTCGTGCTCATGGTTATTCAGGGGACACCGTAATATACGTATCGGGTGGCGAGGTATTTGGTGGGCAAAGAACACTTATTCCTCTCCATGCTATGTTCGAGAATGTGGTCGATAGAACTTCACTAAGCACCAGTTGGGAACTTAACAGAATCTACGGCCACGAGCCCAATGCTGTCAACAACGTCCCAAAGAAGCTCCCGGCGATAGATTACGCGTCAAAGCGCGAGGAATGGAAGCTGGCGGGCCCACGTCCCCGTCCACTCCCACCCCCTGCTGCCCGACCTAAATACCCATATAATATTGAAGGCTGGTGGGGATGGGTGGCAGAGAGCGATAACGAGCCTGAGAGCACCGTCATGGAGTTGAGGACCAATGCTCATAAACTACTGTGGGAAGCGATCGACTACATTGTGTGCGTGGAAGCTGACGTGTTCATCCCCGGGTTTGACCGCGATGGAAAGGGTCATCCTAATTTCGCAAGCTTGGTGATGGGGCATCGGCTCTACCAATCAGCCGCATCGAGAACTTACCAACCCGACAGGTAACTTCGAAAAACTTAAAAGTTTGTTACCAAATTGCATACTGAACTTCTGGAAAAATTGCAAAAAAACATACTGAACTATCTCATGGGTAAAAATGCAGGAAGGAAGTTGTTAGACTGTTGGAACAAACACAAGAACACAAGTACCAAGCAAACATAACATGGCTGAAATCGATACGCAGACTCATGGGAAGAAGCCTGCTCGACCGACTCTCCGAATCATCAATCAAATCAAAGTCATTATCTTTCCTATCCCATCCTGTTCCAGAGTGTTCTTGTTCAAGACACCAATCTGAAGAAACATCTACAGACACTGTCAAGTCTGCTCTTGGGTCTGTCGATAAATGTCCTACATGGATGAACACGGGTTCCGTTCCAGTTTCAAGAGAGAAGAAGGAAACGGAAGATGATTTCGATGAAGACTACTCATCGTCTTCTGGGTTGTTCTTGAGGATCACGGGTGGTGCAAGTAGTGACAGCAATGGAGGCGGGGCGAATAAGGAGGAAGTGCAGCTTGAGGACCAAGAAGAACTGGAGGGTGGAGAAAGATGACATGAGACCCAAAAGATGACGCGGCGCTAAATCTGTATTAAATCGAGTCTGACATAGATTTCTTCGAGCTGCAAACAGTTGAAGATAAAGTGGGTTTGGATCGGTTGGACCATTGGAAGTTTCCGTTTTAGGGGAACTCGAAGCGTGGTTCGGCCTATGGGTACTGAAATGGTGATTCTGCAGAGTTCTCCATGTTTTGGTGGAAAATGAGAGATCTTTCAGGGGAACATAATCTGCTAGCAAAAATTTTGCCTTGGTGCTACTGACATGTTATTTTGTTCATTTGTTGTACAAAAATCTCTGTATATGACTTCTTTAGATGTTTATGAAGCAGCTATTGCTCAAGAAACAATAGCTGAATTCTGTCTATTTTTTTAACTTGGGTCGCAAGGGAAGCCAACTTGAGTATAATAGTCAAAGAATTAAAGAAGATTTTGGGTATCTTCGTGGAAATGCAGCAGCAGCCATGAAACCTGCTGACCAAACAAAGCCATGACTTTGATGTTCTTAAATAGTAAAAAGGAACTCTTTTTCAAAGATAATAATTCTAATTAATTAAGAATTTTGGACTATTATGTTCTTAAATACTAAAAAAGGAACTCTTTTTCAAAGATAATTCTAATAAATAATTAAGAAGCAAATCCTTCTTGAAAGTGTCCTTGGGGAGCAAGCAAAACTTCTCAGCTATAAGAAATGGCAGCAGAGCAGATATCACAACCCAACCCAACACAAACAACAGAAAACCCAGTGAAACAGAGCATTCCCCAATAAAAAAGACTCTTCTTTTATTTAAGTTCCAACACTGTTAACACTTCTTTTGTCTGAAATTAATTAATTATATAAGAGATGGGTGACAAGAACAAGAAAACCATAAACTGGTTTTCCACATTCTTTTCTTGCTTCTTTGTTTCAGGGAAAAGGAAAGGGATTCATCTTACAGGGGCACAGAAGAAAATGGTATCTGCAGCTAAGCATTTCTCTTCCTCTGTTCAAACAGTTAAAATGGGTTGATTAAATTCATCTGCCAGCTGGAGGGAGGATGTATCTTCTTTGTGCTGAATGAATAGCTAGCTGCTCCATTGTGTTGACAAAAAGTTTGTAGATTATTTAAGTGGTGTAAATTTATTAGTATATTGATTCCTAAAGTGTAATTAAAGCTTGTAAATAAATTTAATAAATGGGTTGAATTTGACACTCCATTGATATTTTGAGATCAACTTCCCTCAACTGCAGATTGGCAAATATATTTCTAGGATTTGCAGCTATTCATTTAGTCCAACTAAATTAATCATCAATAAAAATTAATCAAACATATTTTTTTAAAGAAGTTTTACTAAATTTGAAATTATTTTATTTTACCAATAGGTCAACAATAGTTAATTTGTTAAAAGAAAACATAGAAGATCTGAATTTGGTATTACTCTGGTGCTTGTTGTCGTCTCTCCAGCACTCTACCATACATACTCGATTTCTTAAAAAGAGTTAATTTGGCCAAAAATAATAATTTTTCGTATATTTGTCAACTAATAATTCTGATTGGGTACTTTTTGGAATCACGGAATCTGTAACATTTTTCGTTCTTTATGGCATTTATTTGGCGAGAATTCATCAGTCTAGGGCTTTCACTTTTCCTGTGTCACCCGTTCACCACCCAGCAACCACCACACCCAGACCAAACCTTTACCTGTCCCCTCTCTTTATTGTTTTCCTCTCATCTTCTTCGTCTCTCGATTCTGTCCATTTCGAAGAAATACGGCTTCTTGCAGAAGAATTTGGCCGCTTTCGATGTGTGGATACCACAACTCGCCGGAGTTAGGGTTTTTTGGTTTATGGTGAGAGCTTACTCTGACGAGTCCACATACTTAAGAAGACATGGAAGAGGAAGAGCCTGACTATGCAGACGAATTTCCTACCCGCCATGATTCTTCTTCTCACAGAGGTTCCTCGAGCATTGCATTTTTTTAAATAAACTATTTTTTGAAGAAATAATTACTCTTTGCCTGATTATGATTTGGTGATATGGATTGAGCAGTTGTAGGAGGCCGTGCAGAAGGGAGGAAATCGAATACTTCCCGTTCAAAGCATTCCGAGACCGAACAGCGTCGAAGAAGCAAGATCAACGAGAGGCAAGAAATCCCACTCCTTTATATATAGTTTTGGCACCACAACTGTATACTTCATTGCTCAATTGGCTCTGATTGGTTAAAATGGAGGCCTCAATTTAATGGGCAATTGCTCAAATGAGGTTGATTCATTTGTTATAAGCGGGTTCTTGTTCTTGTTCCATGTGTACGTGCTCATTAGTTTTTCTGGGATGCAGATTTCAGATTCTAAGGGATCTTATTCCCCAAAATGACTCGAAAAGAGATAAAGCTTCCTTCTTGCTAGAGGTATTCATCTAGGCATTCTGTTGAGAATCTTTTTGAGCTAGAAAGTGACATCTTTTTGGTACCAATTGAGTTTATTGATTCCTTTTGCACTTGTTTTTTTTTTTTTTGCAGGTTATAGAGTACATCCAGTTTTTACAAGAGAAGCTAAATGTGTATGAGGGATCATACCAAGGATACAATAATCAAGAGCCCAGCAAATTAACTCCTTGGGTATGTTTTTATTACCGTTGTCGCCCGTTTAGATGAACTGTCATGTTAGAAGCATATCAATGTGATTTGCCTCCAATTCATAATACTAGCATTCACTGATAAAGTTCATTTCAAAGCCATGATTCTACTCTGAGTTTGATTCATTTCATAGATGATATAGTGCCACATCATTCCAAAAATATTTAAAGTGACAAGAGAAAAGAAAAGATATATCCTATCTAGTTGCAAAATATCGTATATAGTCTTTAACCAAATGGAGTGATCCAATGATCATTTGAAATTTTGTATTATTATATCCATAAACATGAATTGCAACTACCAAGACACTCACAAATGCAGTTCGGGTGCTATGTTTGATCTTGCATATCAGTTTCCGTTTCACATACTTTTAGGCAGCACAATTAAAGTATGTTCTTTTCTCTTGATGGCAGCGAAAAAACAATGTGGTTGTAGAAAGCCAAATGGAACTTGCCCAAGTAATGAAGAACGGTATTGGCCACGATATCAATGTTATTGTGAATCCACAAATGATAGCAGAAACAAGGAACTCGTTAGATGCTATTACTCCACAAATGCAACAACCAAGCATCTTTGGTTCTTCTAACATGGCTTCCCATTCAGATTCTGAAATGTGGGAAGCAATGCCATTCACAGCCAATTATGCAGTGCCTAATGGTTCAGAGAACCAACATGAGCAGCTGAGCATTGGAAGTGAATCCTCTAGTCTCTCAAGTGTGTATTCTCAAGGGTAAGTTAGCTAGCTATGAGTTCTTATATACTCAATTTGTGATAAAAATAAAATTGAATTCAGGGTGTATTTTTTTTTGGTCGAAAAACAAAACTTTATTAGTCCAGTGCAGTCGCAATAGAAGTCTTGCCTAATAACAACCACAAGATGTTTCATCATATAATGGTAATGATTGATGAGTAAATATCGCAGTAGCATGTTATTTAACATAGCTGAAGTGTAGTTAGTCCTTAACTCCCCCTGATGCAACTGAATGTGCAACAGACAAACCTGATAAACATCTCCGCTGAATCTTATTTAACAATGTTGAAGATTTATTTCTCACTTTATGTATAATTTCCATTTCTACGCAAAAACTCATTTTGTACTGCCCTGCATTAGATTTCACTAAGATTGTAATCTGTTATTTTTCTTTGTTAATGTTAGGATATTGCGTACATTCACTCAAGCACTGCGATCTTCGGGGGTAGATTTGTCACAAGCCAAAATCTCAGTGCAAATCGATGTAGCAAAGAAACGAGCAAGTAATGGTTCGGCTAGTTCTAAGGTATGCAGCAAATCCAAAACCATTAACCACCACAGTTCTGCTCTGTTTATACACATTTTGTTTTGTTTTGGCTTGTATATGGTGTATTAATTGGGGATTCTTTCTGTTTGGGTGAATCTTCAGGATCATGAATCTGCAGCTCAAGTAGGAGTTGGATGCTACGGTGAAGAGTCTGATATTCCATCTCATAAGCGACATAGAACAGAGAATAACTAGTGTTTCAATTTGTATGTACCTTCTTCTGTCTTTAGAAAATTAGTTCAGATTATAATTTTGAATAGAGAGGTAGTGTTGCGGCAGCAAATAGAGAAGTGTATATTCTTATTATTTTTGCATGGTGAAGAACGTGGGTAGCTCCAATTTTGCATGGTATTTTTTTTAACATTTTGAAGAAGAAAAAACAAATTTTTTTCATATGTTAATGATTTATTTATTTCGAGTCCAGTACTACAAACATTAAATTACAATGATTAATAATAATAATATCAACTCAATAATACATCGATACGTAGCTACGACTATCGAAGAACACTGAGGAGTGAGGAGAAAACTATCAAGGAGCCGCTTTGCGTGGTGGAGGTGAAGGAATCCCGGGAATGGGAGGCAGCGGAGGTAGAGGAACCTGAAACGAAGGCGGTGATGGTGGTGGCGGCGAAGGAGTCAAACCCGGGATTGGGAATGGAAAAGACGGTCGGTTTGGCGGTGGAGTGAGTCCCGGAATCGGTGGCAGAGGTGAAGAAGGTGGTGGAGTAAGTCCCGGGATCGGCGGCAGCAGAGGCGGTGGTGAAGGCGGAGTCAGTCCCGGAATTGGCGGGAAAATTGGTGGAGGAAAGAAAAAATCTGGAAACTTGTTATCCGCCGCCTTATGATTCTCAACGGCGGCGGCAGCTCCTCCTAAGAAGGCATGGAAACTGCAACTGAGGAAGAAGAAGAGAAGCAGAAACCAAGACATTGTTTGTTGCTCTGTTTCTTGATTCTCTCTCACAGACACAGTCTGACTCTTACTGGTTTCTTTTATACAGATTCTGTTCCGACAGGAATCGGGTACGTACATTCACAAGACAAGGTCTTTCTTGAGGGAGGTGGGTCCCTTCTGGTTCACGGGACCTTGTCTGATTTGGAGAGAGGGCATGCAGACAAATATTGCCGGATCTAGTCTCTGTCTGACATGTTTTGTTTTTTAGTGATCGATCTCTCAGAAGGTTTCTAATTATGTTCATGAATGATATCATCTTACTCTGCACAGAATGCACATATATGTTCATGAATGAAATACAGATACAGATGCCTTTGCTTGGAAATGAGTTATCCATCAGAACATTCTTTGTTATTTTGATTATCTTTTACTTTTGTAAGGAGTCTTTTATGGCTAGAGACTACCTATAAATAACATTATGATGCCTAGATTGGTAGTTCAGCTAGCTTATACTAACTACACTCATATGCTCTTTTATTTCTAGGTGTCCCCTTATACATTTGAAAAAAGAAAGAGAATATGAAAACAGTAATATAACCATGTCAAAGATTTAAACTCTATGTTTAGCCATGTTTTTTTTTAGGAATAAAGTTTACTTTTGAGTGTCTTATATTTTAATTTAGTTGTCTTCAGTGTATCCGTAAATTTACCTATAGTTGGTTAATAACTCATCAAATTTAGTAACATTATCTAAAATAGTAGTAGTTTTATTTTCACGCATATCTTAAAAATAGTACCCATATCTTTACAGGGGCACCATGTCAACCCGTAAATGTTTCTTAACCTTATCTAAATTATTTACATCAGACAAAAGTGTATCTTGGCTCGTAGTTAGTCATCAAATGATGGGAAAAAAATAATAATATATAATATGATATAACAAAGAAAGCACTGACTTTTTATAAAACCGAGGTTGGTAATCTAATAAAGATCCTGATCCTTCTAGGAACATGCACACATACAGTTTAGCGAATGGCGTTACTGCACGGCAATTTCCAAATTATATGTATGTGTGTATATACAATATATTACTCATAATTATACCTGTTTCACACAAAAAAAAAAAAAAAATCTGATATATCTAACCAATCCAAAAATAGAAAAGGTTTTTATTATGATCATGTCGAGATCTAAAAGAGAGATAGAAAGCTCCTTGCTTTGGTTAATGGCGGCGGCTTCTTCTCTTCCATCAGTGTAACCTGCAGAGTCGATCTATTATCATCATCATCGATTTACCGCAAATTCATCGTCTCTATCCCCAGAAAGAACAACCACCGCACTTACCCAGGTGGATTACTACTACCCTCTTTTCAAAATTACTTTTTATTCTCCAATTTCCTTTGCGGGTGTTTAGAATCTTCTCTTATCAGTTCTTGATCGCTGGATTCTTCTATCTCCTCTCTCTGGCTTATTAGAGTTGATATTCTCTCCTTTGATCATTATTATATCTAAAGCTGTGAATTTTGTTTCAATAAAAGATACCAGACGGAATAATAGCTGCTAAACTTTTCGAAATTTAGATATTGAGCATGTTACTCATGATCGATGTTCCTATTGTCCGGTTACTGAATCGGTTTCGCAAAGAAACAGCTAACTAATTGCCTATTTAGCTCTACTTAATTAAATTGATTATCAATCATGCTTATTTTGCAGAGGCAAATTGCACTTATATATTCGTGTTCTTCGTCATTCTTCAGAGACATAGTTGAAGATAGTGGAAATTTAGACCATGGGATCTGTTTGTTGCTGTTTTCAAGGATATGATATCGAAAATCACCCTTCAATGTGTAGCAATTGCATTCCTTTCAACTGCTGTATCCCTAATTTTGTTAATGTGGTATGTTCTGAACCCACCTTCAGTTTTAAGTTGTTGTTTTGAAGATTTATTTTCTTTCTTGGTAGTACACATTGTTGTTCCATAGGGAAGAAGATGAGCAAGCTGCCCCAACAACCATTGAAACAGCATCAGCAACAGATGATGATGCTTTCTCCGAAACATACCATTCCCCTCCAAGGCCTCTACCTTATGATGTGAACCCCAGAAACCTAGATTCCTTGCCGGGCAAGTTAAAAAAGTTCACAAATGATGAAAGATTGACAGAAGCAATTACCAAGGCCTCCCCCCTTAAGTTATCTTTGTCAGAGAGCAAGGCCGAATTTGCATACTTCTACACACCGACAGAGGACGAGGATGTTTGTCCGACATGTCTTGAAGGTACAATTTCTTTGAAATCCTGGTAACTTTGTGGATTTTGATTTTCCTTCAGTTCAATGATACAAAAATTGTCCCTTTTCTGAAACAAAAATTTGATTTTGGTGAATGGTTTTTTCGTCTACTGCAGAATACACACCCGAGAACCCAAAAATCGTGACAAACTGCTCCCACAGTTTCCACCTTGGCTGCATTTATGAGTGGATGGAAAGAAGTGAAACCTGCCCCGTATGTGGCAAGGTAACTAAAAATTTGAACTTTTTTGTAATTTATTTGTACACATAAACCCTCATTCTACTGCAATTTCTTTGGATTAGTACATGGAACAGTTCCTAAAAAAAGATTTTTTTTTTATGTTTAATTACCATAATTACGACAAGATGTTGATTATGAGATGATTGTCTTGGCTGAAATGTGAATAGTGGATCTTAGTCATGGAGGTTCTTGATTTTTGCACAAAAGGAAAGACATTGGACACCTAAGCTATTTAGGATTAACTCTTATCTTGTTATTACGGTTCTTGCTGAAGGGAAGCTGCTCTTTTTTTTGCAGGTGATGATGTTTGATGAAACAACTTAATCTTGTTCAGAATGTTCAAGGCAATACCCTAGAATATTAGAATTAAGAATGCAAATCTTAAAAACTGAGCTTGTTCGATTCTGATTTCGCATTGTAAATACAAAATTTCTTTTATTGTTCCATTTGAAGTTGCAATTTTTGGATTTGGCTAATAGTTGAAGAAGAGATTGCTATAATTGTAAATACCCAAAAAAATTTGAATTTGTGGATTCGACCATGAGTCTGCTAACTTATGTATGCACAAAGAGGCTGCTAACTTAATTGGTTAGAGTGTTGTACTAATAATGCGAAGATCATAAATTAGAGACTTGTTTAGTCTATTATTTTTTTTAATAAGATTGTAAAGCTTAATTAAAAAAAAAGTTATCTAAGCTCAACCCAAAAGTCTATAAAATTAGACCTTTTGACCAAATTTTAACAAATAGGCCTATTAGTTTAGTTGGTTAGAACGTCGTGCTAACAACATGAAGGTTACAGGTTCTAGACCTGTATAAGCCATTAATTTTGTCTGTTTTTAACATTGTATATCATTTATGTAATGTCGTGCTAATAATGTGAACGTCATAGGTTTGAGACTCGTATAGGCCATTAATTTTATTCATTTTTTAACATTGTATCATGTATATATTTCGCCTAAAAACATATGTTGCTGCTCATGATTTAACTGCAGACCTTTTGCTCAGGATTGAACAGTGAGGCTTATTAGTTATGTTAGCGTCGTACTAATAATGCGAATGTTAACATTATATCATTTATATATATTTTTTTCTAAAAATTATGTTGTTGCCCAGGATTGAACTGTAGACATTTTGCCTAGGATTAAACGTTGAGGCTTATTAGCCTTTGCTTTGTTAGTTAGAACGTCATTCTAACAACACGAAGGTCACAGGTTCAAGACATGTGTAGGCCTCCAATTCTATTCATTTTTTTTTTATTATATATATTATATCATTTATGTAATTTGCTTAAAAGGATAGGTTGCTACCCAGGAACGAACCGGAGACCTTTTACATGAAGGACAAATGTGAAAACCACTACACCATAGCAACTTGATTGGTTATAGTGACTTGCTAATAATGTGAAATTCATAGGTTTGAGACCTATATATGCTAGTAGTTTTGTTCTTTTTTTAACATTGTATCATTTATGTATTTCGCCCTAAAGAAATATGTTTTAACATTGTATGATTTAAGTATGTTGCCTAAAAATTTTGTTGCTGCCCAGGATCGAACTGGAGACCTTTTGCTTTTAAAGCAAACGTGATAACAACTACACCACAATTACTTAAAGCGTGTACTAATAATGTGAACGTCATGGGTTTAAAACATGTATAGACCATTAGTTTAGTTCGTTTTTAACATTGTATCATTCATGTATTTTTCCTAAAATTATGTTGTTGCCCAGGATCGAACTGCAGATCTTTTTCCCATGATTAAATATTGATTCATTTTAGCTTAGTTGGTTAGAGCGTCGTGTTAATAACGCAAAGATCACAGGTTCGAGAGCTGTATGTGCCACCAATCACAACAACTTGATATGTTAGAGGGTCATGCTAATAATGTGAACATCATATATTTAAGACCTATATAGGCCATTAGTTTTGTTCGCTTTTTAACATTGTATCATTTATATATTTCGCTTAAAGAAATATGTTGCTACAGATAACCTTTTGCCCAAAATTAACTATAGAGGCCTATTAGCTCAGTTGGTTAGAGCGTCGTGCTAATAACGCGAAGGTCACAGGTTCGAGACCTGTATAGGCCATTAATTTTGTTCGTTTTTAACATTGATTGTTTAGATTGAGACTCGCATAGTCCATTAGTTTTATTTGTTTTTTAACATTGTATCATGCATGTATTTCGCCTAAAAAATTGTTGCTGCCCAGGATCGAACTGGAGACCTTTTGCGTGTAAGGCAAACGTGATAACCACTACACCACAGCAACTCAATTAGCTAAAGAATCATGCTAAAAATATAAATCCAACAGGTTTGAGACCTGTATAGACAACAACAACTTTGGTTTGGTTAGAGCGTCGTGCTAATAATGTGAACATCACAAGTTTAACATCTGTATAAGCCATTAGTTTTGTTCAATTTTTTAACATTGTATCATTAATGTACGTATTTTGCCTAAAAGAATGTATATTACTGCCCATAATCAAACTGTAGTAATATACATTCTTCTAACCGTAGAGGCCTATTAGCTCAGTTGGTTAGAGTGTCATGCTAATAACGTGAAGGTCACAGGTTTGAGGCCTATATAGGCCATTAATTTTGTTCGCTATTTTAACATTGTATCATTTATGACTTGATTGTTTGGATAGTTGTGATAATAATGTGAACGTCATAGGTTTTGAGACTTGCATTGCATAGGCCATTAGTTTTGTTTGTTTTTTAACGTTGTATCATTCATGTAATTCGCCTAAAAAAATGTTGTGCTAAACTGCTAATAACGCGAAGTTCACAGGTTCGAGACCTGTATAGGTCATTAATTTTGTTCGTTATTTTAACATTGTATCATTTATGACTTGATTGTTTGGATAATTGTGATAATAATGTGAACGTCATAGGTTTTGAGACTTGTATTGCATATGCCATTAGTTTTGTTTGTTTTTTTAACTCATGTAATTTGCCTAAAAAAATGTTGTTGTCTAGGATTAAACAGAAGATCTTTTGCATGTAAGGCAAACATGATAACCACTACACCACAACAACTCAACTTATTAAAGAATCATGCTAATAATATAAACCCAACAGGTTTGAGACCTGTATAGACAACAACTTTGGTTAGAGCGTCGTACTAATAATGTGAACATCACAAGTTTAACACCTGTATAAGCCATTAGTTTTGTTCGATCTTTTAACATTGTATCATTAATGTACAAATTTCGCCTAAAAGAATGTATATTACTTCCCATAATCAAACTTCCGTAATATACACTCTTTTAACCATAGAGGCCTATTAGTTTAGTTGGTTAGAGCGTCGTGCTAATAACGCGAAGGTCACAGGTTTGAGACCTGTATAGGCCATTAATTTTGTTCGTTATTTTAACATTGTATCATTTATGACTTGATTGGTTAGTTGTGATAATAATTTGAACGTCATAGGTTTTGAGACTACTTGCATTGCATAGGCCATTAGTTTTGTTTGTTTTTTAACGTTGTATCATTCATGTAATTTCCCTAAAAAAATGTTGCTGCCCAAGATCAAACTGGAGACCTTCTGCGTGTAAGGACAACGTGATAACCACTACACCACAACAACTCAACTTACTCAAAAATCATGCTAATAATATAAACCCAACAGGTTTGAGACATGTATAGACAACAAACTTTGGTTGGTTAGAGCGTCGTGCTAATAATGTGAACATCACGAGTTTAAGACCTGTATATGCCATTAGTTCTGTTCGTTTTTTAACATTGTATCATTAATGTATTTCCCCTAAAAGAATATATATTACTGCCCATAATCAAATTGCAGATCTTTTGCTTGTAACGCAAATATAATAACCACTACTCCACAATAACTTAGTTGATATTAAAAATTTACATTGTTTGATATAACATTAACACAGTATTCTCTTTATTTTTCTGAATTTATTATTATGTAACAGAAACATACTACTAGACTGAAGATAAGGTTCCAAATGGTGCTCAATACTTGTTGTATATCCCCATTATTGAATTGCAGTTTACATGATGATCAATACTTGTTGTTATCTCTGCTTCCATATTGTTCCACAATCCTCCTCCTAGAAACACATCATCATCATCATCCTGCAGATCTTTAGGGAACTCTGACCATGTCGAAACCATTAAATCTTCTGGGAAAAAGCAGTGATCATGATCCTCCTCAACCCTAGCCATTATAGCACCTAATTCAAACTCATCATCACTCCTCATTATTTGAGCTGGTTGTTGTTGTTCCTGCTGCTGCTGTTGAAAGTATGTTTTGGGGTCTAAAAATTGAGCTTTCCGATTTTCTTGCTTCTGCTTTGAGGGTTTGGTCTCTTTTTTTAAATGGGTTCTCCAATAATTTTTTATTTCATTATCTGTTCATCCGGGTAGATATCGTGCTATGGTTGACCACCTACATTTCGATAAAAAAAAATGTCAATTAAAGTGTAAGAGAGATTGAGATTATTCGTTTGATGAAGATAAATTTTCGTGTCAGATGAATGGTTAATCCTTAAATAGCTACATTAGATACAATGTTGAACTATGTATACAATTAAGAGTGTAATGAAAGTCTTTACTCACACAACTGGTGAATCACAATTTTCGAGTTTTTATATCTGAGAAAAGTTTGCTCCATTATAGGCACGTGAATTATACTTAACATGGTATCAGAAAACACATGTTCAAAATCCAGTAAAGCCGTTTAGATGTGAAACCTCCCACTGAGGTGGCAGGGCTAAAAGTCCATATGTATATGGATTCAAGCAATGAATCCAGTGTAAAAGCACGGTGTGAACCGTTGTTCGTAATTTTGTACAAGTCTGTGCTGAAAAACTCCACTCACATGTTCGAGCTTAAGAGAAATAATTGACTTAGACGTGCGTATTATTCTTAGCATACACATATACAAATATGGATCAGCTAGATTATGATGGATAGAAAGTATAGTACTTGTTGCCCCAAAGAGCATGTAGTTCAATGATGGTGGTCTCCTCTTGAGGAGTAATATGGCCTCTCTTAAGACCTGGTCTAAGGTAGTTCACCCACCTTAGCCTACAACTCTTCCCATTCCTCTTTAACCCTGCATGCATGCATGCAAAATCAATAAAAACATAATTAGGGTTCACTAATTAGTATATATATATAATAATTACACTAATCCATAAAAGCCAAACTTAATTAGTTAAATATATATAATTACCAGAGTATGTAGAAACTGAGCTCCATCTTCCTTCACCATGCAACCAAACATGCTCCATCAACACCTTGTCTTCCTCAGAAGTCCAAGGTCCCTTTCTCCAACCATCCACTGATGAATTAGAATAAGAACCCGACCACGACATCATCATCGTACGTACTGAGGATATATGTTTTCTTGTCTTTGTCTGCACTGAGGAAGCATATGCATGCGCTCCTTAAATATACATAAAGCTTTATGAGTCAAAATTACAGATACATTTGTCGACATGATCTCATCACACTAGCTAATCTGTTACCGTGTTCCGAGTTTGAATCTTTGAAGTCAAGTTGATAGTTCAGTCCCTCTAATTTGCTTCTAAACGCGTTTCTTAGACTGATTCAGCCAATCGGTTCACGACATCTGTGTGGAGATTCCTTTAATTAATCCCACTATCATAGTTGTGAATTTTCTTTACTCAAACATTTTTAGTTGTATCCAAAATAACCGAATTCATAATTGTATCCAACACTATTCATTCATAAAATAATGAAGGGCAGTACATGATAAGTGTTAACAAAAAAATGAGTGACACCGTGATGTCTCAATGATAGGACTAATTAGGTAAATCATTAATTATTATTATTATATTATATATACGGTTATAATTATAATTATAATTTTGGACTCAATATTATAACTAAAATCTCTATATAATTAAGTAATACGATTAATTATACTTATAAATATTGCAAAAATAATTATTCAATTTTCACCACATCATATAACCATTAATGCAAATGGAGGTCCATGATTCGGTTCTATTATATTACATGTACGTGCACTTTACCACATGGAGGTCACTTTTGTTTATACTTTTGCAAATTAATGTTATTTAATTTAATTTGTGTTAGTTAAAGTTTCACTAAGAGTGTCATAATCATAACTTTGAACGAGATAATTTCAAGTTCAGTCAACGTTCCCTATGCAAAGCAAAGATATTTGTGCTGGTACCCAGATAATTAAAGCTCCCTAAATTAATCACATTCATGAGATATTAGATATATAGTTTGATTAGTGTTAGAATTTTCTATCTATAGCACTATATTGGGTTGTATGTAAAGAGCAGAACTAATTAAAAATTTATTAATTTCGCAATTACCTTTGATCAGTATCTTAATCATTAAGCATGGGTCAACAAGTTTTATATAGAATATTATATAATAATAAAGAATAAGTAGTGATCTTATATATTTTTGATACAAGATATTGTTAAAGAAAAGAAAATAAAAAATGACTAATGGCCTACCACATTTTTGTTTTATAGGCAAGGTCCATGGCACTTTCTCTGCATGCTTTGGGAATCTTAGAATAAGAAATAAACTCCACTGATCTATGAAAAGAGTGGCTTCAAATATAGTATATAAAAATAACTAATTTAAATAACAAACAAATATATGGCCAGAAAAATATAACAAACAAATATCGTTGATTAATTTAGGGAGCCACCTCATCAAAGTTATTTTGACATCTTTCAAAACAACATGGAACCGAATCTTTCTCAATCTCAGTGCGATCTAAATAAAAGATCTTTACGTCCCGATTATATACATGAATCCAGTAGAATTTGACTTTAGTGGTCGGAGTTTTAACTATATATTATATTGTTTGTGGTGTTATGTTGTTCATTAAATTTGGTCCGAAAAACATTAAACCGTGAATAAGAGAATTCGAATAATACGTTATAGTTCGTTTTTTTTTTCCATTTCCATAGCTCATTCCTTTTTCTTGGAAAAAAATACGATCTTTTAATTTTCTATTTTTTTAATCATTTTGAGGACAATAGGTATATTCTTGATTACAGGCACGAAGGTAAAAAATAGGTATATTTTGAGGACAATAGGTATATTTTGCTAAAGTCTTTTGATCACAATCTCTCTTTAGGGTAAAAAGAAAAAAAAAACTTGGGATACAAGGCGGAAGGCATATCTCGACGAGTCAATCAAGAATAGAAAAATGGAGTAAAGAATCCACGAAATGGAGACATACAGACAAGACAAGACAGACTAGTTGTTGTTTTATTAATTGATCTCCATATATAATCGGTGAGTTGCAAACTCACTTTTGTCTGGTTGGTAATTGGTATCTACGAACGACATCGCCGAGAAACATATATTCATGGGGTTCTTCTATATATATTAAAGATTGCATTTTTTTGAAGTTTTTTCTCTAGCTAGCTCCAGAATTAAGAAAAGGGTTTGAAGAAGATCATGGGGAAGAAGCAGCACCTGGATTGGACCTCAGGATCCATCATCAAAGCTGGAGGTGAAAGGGTTTCCCTTTTGAATAAGGATGTATGTTTTCTGCATCTCTCTTTCTTTTCAACAACAAGATTCGAGTTCCGAAATCGAAAAAAAATGGAAATCAACCGATCTGATAGTTGCAATACGGAATATCAACGCTTTAAATCTGGGACAACCATTAAAAAATGACCTGAGACTGTTTTTTAGGTGTAAGTATTGTTCATCTGCAGATTTTGCAGGTTAGCTAGAATGAAAGTTTGATTATTTATCATGTCTCTAATTATACTTTCTTCATCAAGTTAATTTGTTGGTATGTTGATAATTTCATCTTCATTATGCATATTGAATTGAGACTAGTTTCGAATTGATGTTGCAATAATGTATAGACAAGGAAGAAGGGGAGAGGACAGGATCCCGACGATGCTCCAATATCGGATCTCGAACACGGGGATGCTATCGAGGTCAAAATTCGAATCGAACTTCATAATTAGTATCACACTTGTTCCTACAATCTGTTAATAATATTCCTTGTTGTGAATATACCAGGCTGCAAATGTTGGTTTTGGTAGAGTATTTGCTTTGGTAAGTTGACTTCATTTGCAACTTTGTATCAATTTAGCTAGCAAATTGTCTGAACCCAGAATTTGATATATGTATTTTCGCTTGAACCGCAATTTTGCAGGCAAAGCCGGATGCCGGGAAGTTAATAGTTGGAACCGTCGCGCTACTAATTGCATCGACATCCAGCATTCTAATAGTGCGTCCATGGTTGCTCATAATTCTCGCTACTCTATACTCGATATCACGATTTTTTTTATGTAATAATCGAAAATCGTGGCAGTGCAGCCAAAGTATGGGGGGATGATTATAGACATTGTATCAAGAGACATTAACAACTCTGAAGAACAAATGGATGCTCTCAATGCTGTCAAGAACACCATACTGCAGATCGTTCTTATAGTCATTATCGGGTAACTCCATTTTGTTTAAAGAATTGATGTAAGATTTTTGATATCCTGTTTCAATTATAGACCCGATTTTGCGTAGATCTTTAGCAACGGCGCTTCGAGCGTGGTTATTTGCTTCCGCTAGCGAAAGGGTTGTTGCACGTCTGCGAAAGGAATTGTTTGGTCACTTAATTAATCAGGTAACAAAAGTTTATCACACTTCTGTTACTGCAAATTATGCAAACAATGGGATCATTACTAGATAGCCAAAACCGCTCATCTCGAAACGCCCAAAACTATTTATACGTACTTAAAGATTGATTCATTCGTAAATGGACGTAGTTTGATTTCCTTGTTTCTGGGAACTAACAGGAAATAGCGTTCTTCGATGTTACCCGAACAGGGGAGCTCCTAAGCCGACTCTCAGAAGACACTCAAGTTATAAAGAACGCTGCCACCACGAATCTCTCCGAGGCACTCAGGAACTTAACCACCGCGTTCATTGGAGTCGGCTTCATGTTTTCGTCTTCCTGGAAATTAACCTGTAAGAAATCTAGTTATATAGTTTGAGATATGTAAGTACTCGTCTTCACTCGATTTTTGGTGCCCAGTGCTTGCTTTGGTAGTTGTTCCGGTTATTTCGGTTGCCGTAAAGAAGTTCGGACGATATCTTCGTGAGCTGTCGCATGCTACTCAAACTGCTGCTGCTGTTGCTGCTTCCATTGCAGAGGTATGAACCAACTAGTAAAACGAGTTGCGGTTCATGAGTAAACT
The DNA here is from genome assembly GCA_036873135.1 of Clarkia xantiana subsp. parviflora. NCBI lineage: Eukaryota > Viridiplantae > Streptophyta > Magnoliopsida > Myrtales > Onagraceae > Clarkia > Clarkia xantiana. The sequence continues at coordinate 127,901 of JAPTYO010000053.1, read as the reverse complement.
GAGTTCGAATCTCACTGAAGATTCTGAAGCAATCTGACGCTCTCAGTCCAAAATTGCGGAAGTAATCTTTACTTGTGTCTGAAGCAACCTAACTTAACATTTTGAATGAATGGCACTGCAGGAATCTTTCGGAGCTATTCGAACGGTCCGATCTTTTGCTCAAGAGAGTCACGCGATATCAAACTACTCTGAAAAAGTCGACGAGACGCTTAGGCTCGGACTAACACAAGCCGTAAGCTCTTTACGATACAACCCGAACTATCAATCCAACCGTCGCTAATCCCATTTTTCATCTTCTATATATGCAGAGATTGATCGGTCTATTTTTCGGAGGATTGAATGCAGCATCAACGTTATCCGTAATCGTAGTGGTGATATACGGAGCCTATTTGACAATAACCGGATCCATGACAGGGGGAACCCTTACATCCTTTATACTCTACAGCCTCACAGGTTTCTTAGTGACCAAGTTTCCTCTTTTCAGCACAAAGTTTTAACCCGCCCCGCCGAATAATGGTTGAGTCGTTAATTTATTGCAGTCGGGTCTTCTGTTTCGTCGCTATCGGGGCTATACACGACCGCCATGAAAGCGGCAGGGGCAAGTAGAAGAGTGTTTCAGCTCCTCGACCGGGTTTCCTCCATGTCCAAATGCGGAGATAAATGTCCTATCGGGTTCGTCTCCTTCACCGTTGCTCACTCTCTAAATAGCGTTCCGAAAAATTCTTAGATCGCAATAACTTACTTGCAGAAACCCCGACGGAGATGTCGAATTAGACGATGTTTGGTTCGCTTATCCTTCCCGACCAAGTCATATGGTGTTGAAGGTGAATAAAACATCCTATCCTTGCAACTTAATGTCTACAACTTCACTTTCTAGTTATTCTTTGTTGAAATAAACATAATCTACCGTGAGTCTGGTTAATTAGAGCACTATATAAGCAAGTATGCTATATCTATCACCAATTGGTATTAAGATGGAACCCCACTTATATATATAATTGCTCTCTGCTGGTCTGTTGAGTTTAGCTCGGCCCAATATGAAATCTAACATTCTTCGTCACTTGATGCAACAATGCGTTTTTATAATTAGGGCATATCGTTGAAGATGCGGCCGGGATCGAAGATTGCGCTCGTTGGGCCGAGCGGTGGGGGCAAAGTATTGCTAAATTCTTCATCTCCTCTACTATCTTCTCTACATTTTTTCTTCACAAATTACTGATTATTTTGCTTCATGGCATGTTTCGTGTTGCAGACTACTATCGCGAACTTGATTGAAAGGTTCTACGATCCTATAAAAGGGAGAATTTTGCTAAATGGAATTCCTTTAGCCGAAGTATCGCACGAGTATCTTCACCGAAAGGTGATTCTCCGATTTTACATTCCCTATATTTGCAGCCCCACCTTGGTTTTATGGTAATAGAAGTGGTTAGATGCCTTGCTGAAGAAGCAATGTCCATATACTTAAGCACCAAGGAATCTTATTGCATACCATATATGTTTCAAAAATGTATTGCAGGTAAGCATAGTGAGCCAGGAGCCGGTTCTGTTCAACTGTTCCATTGGTGACAACATCGCGTACGGGTTAAATAGCAAGGCCAGCTTTGCCGAGATCGAAAACGTTGCAGTAAGTTTTCCTCATAGTCCGACGAACATTCATACACATCTAAAACAAATCTACGTCTTCATTCCTTGCGGTACAAGTAATGATAGTTCTAGGACGGATAATCTAATCTAAATGCAGAAAATGGCGAATGCACACGAGTTCATCGAAAGGTTCCCAGAGAAGTACGAAACCGTGGTCGGGGAACGCGGATTAAGGTTGTCTGGAGGGCAGAAGCAGAGGATAGCCATCGCGCGAGCGCTTCTAATGGATCCGAGAGTGCTGCTACTCGATGAAGCCACGAGCGCATTAGATGCGGAAAGCGAGTACCTCGTTCAGGTGACAATAATTTCGACATTTCTATCTACCATTTTGCGCGGATGCAGATCACCTGCCTCGCTCTTTCTAACTGAGACAGTGTCTCGCAGTTGTGATATTGACACGTGTCCTTAAATTTAATATTTTTATAGGACGCGATGGATTCTCTAATGAAGGGACGGACGGTGCTAGTGATAGCGCATCGGCTATCGACGGTGAAAACGGCGGATAACGTCGCGGTAATTTCGGATGGTCGAATAGCAGAGATGGGAACTCATGAGGAGCTTCTATGTAGAGATGGTATCTACACGGCGCTCGTACGAAGGCAACTCCAGGAAGTGCCACAAGTCTCGGTCGACTCATCATCGACTCAAAATCATGAATCCATAGAGTCGATTAGTGAAGAAAAATGATGGATCAAATTCTAATGATCTTCATCATCAAACTAGTGGTGTGGTGGTGCCACATATAGTTATATATAGAAGTACAAATGTGAAAGAATTGGGTTTTGTCGTCTGGAAAAGTGTATTTTTGGCGTAAAAATCATCCTACAATACTTGTAGTGATGAATAGGGATGTAGTACAGGTGGGTATTTGGTAAGTTTGACTCGACTCGACTCATTTTACTCGTGCACGAACTTAGTAGAGCCTAAATTTTACAAACTTGAGTGTTTCGAGCTCGGCTCGATTCGACTCGCCGAGTTTAAAATTATAAATGATACAGTTAGCTCGAGCTCGAATTCGACTCGATTATATTTATGGATCGAACTTGAACTCGACTTGAATATATATATATATATATAAAGAAAATTTTGAATAGGCTCGCGAACCTCTCTCGAGTCGAGTACTAGTGAACTCTTACTCGACTCGGTAACAGAAAAAGCTTGACTCGAATGAAATTTAGCGAATCAAATTCATATATCAACTAAGTCGATTTCAAGTAGCTTACGAGTAGTTTGACTCGCTTATACCTAATGGTGAATGGCTTAGTTTCGCCACAACTACTTATTCCTTTTGGCTAAAAGGAATAGTGGTAGCAAACTAGCAACACTAAATACATCCCGCTACGTATGTTCTGGCTTGCATCTTAATGGTTTGATATTTTTTCCTACTTTAATTATGAAAAAAATAACAATTTCTAAATGTTGCGATGCGCTTGATTAAACTAAATTTGAAATATGATCGAAAACTTATATATTACGCCTGCATATTGACTTCTTAATAGAGTATTAATTATATATATCTCAATCGAACCTAGAGAATATTTTATTTGAAAAAAAAAAGGTAACCTTTTATTATTACATCAAATAATGTTATACTTACTATGCACTAGAACTGTCTAGAAGAAATATGTGAATGAAATTTATTAAAGTAATCAATCTCTTGGATTTTGTAAGGGTTTTATTAATTTTTTTATCAAAATATATTGCAAACATAAAAAATTTGAAAAATTATTATAAATTTAGGAAGAATTTTTATTTTACAATATATTTATATAGTGAATATTATTTTTATTAGAAGACCATTTCTTGAAAATTTTGTAGAACATGATATTTAGAAGAGTTTTTGTTCTAATTTCCTTTTTTAAAAGGTCAAATTGCATTGTAAATAGATCTCTTATAAAGATCTAGATTTAATCATGAAATTTAGTGTAGTAACACAATACTCTATTTATTAGCCGGATGTCAGAGATTCAAATCACGTTGAGACCCTGATAATAATAAAAAATATACATGGACAATACTTTACGATAAGAGTGATGACTAGTTTAGGTGTAGCTATAAACTCCTAAGATCACTCATAAAAAATAAAAATAAATAAAAAAACTAGATTTATTATGGTGATTAATTATTTAATACTTAATTAATTATTTGTAAGGTTGGAATTGACTTGGATGGGAACTAAGTAGTAGCTAGTTAAGTTTGGTCCCATATGAAGTCTAATTTGGGGGCAAACATAGGACCATAATGCAAGTTGTTGAGACAAAATGACAGCTTGAGAAGGACACATGTTCGATAAAACCAAACCACCATAGAAATTTCCTGCAATTTTTTTTCAATGCAATCTACCTAATATCTGACACACTCATGTAACTCATTTTTATTTTTTAGTGTTAAATAAATTGTTGTTTTTTGTTTTGATTTGATTTTCTGATGAAGAGCAATGGAAATTGGAATTAAGACCATTTTGAATAGTTTAAAAATCTCCAAGAAAACTGTTAAAAATCCCCAAATTATTATAAAAAAAATTGAGATCTAATTCTCATTGTTATCACAAATGGTAATACCAGCTCCACTTTTTTTTATTGGTTTATTAGCTTTTGTTACAAACAAAAAAGATGTTAGTTATTAGATTAGACCATAAATAGAAATAAGATACCTAAAAATTAAAAGAAAAGCTTATATAGTAATTGTCCAAACCATCTTTTCTGAAATACCAAAAGGAAAATTTAAAATAAATTGCATATTAAAATTTATTAAACAGTATTTTCTCATATAGGAAAAGATTAAATCCCTTAATTTAATATTAATTATAAGTTTATATATTATATATATGGATTGAATTATCCAAATCCACATGCATCTGTTGTTTCATGGTCACACGCTACGCGATCTAGTTAAGATATCCACATGATGTGAGCTTAAGCTTTATACAGTTGGGTTTGAACTTTGAACCTCGCAAGACATTAATTATTTGCATTTGACTTCACGATACCTTATTTATTATTGTAATTGTTGACGGTCACATGGCTATTTGATTCCAGGTCACGTGCCATTCACGTGGAAGGCCAGTGACAATGGAACACGTTATTCCATTAATTAATTACATAAGTGGTTTCATTTCATATTCAGTTATTCACCATTACTATCCCTTTCATTATTTATTTTTTATTAATAATTAAAAAAAAATTGAACTGATATATGATGAATGAATATATGCGCATGCAAGTGTTTGTTCGTGGGATGTCGGGTTTTGATTTGAAATAAATAAATAAAGAATAATAATATTCGATGTATTATTATTGTAATTAGATGATAGAGATGGATAGAGCTTGCCAAATATATGGAAGCAAGAAGCAACCAACCTCTCATGTGATACCTTCACTTTATGCATGTGGTTTTGCATCCTACCTCTCTTTTTCCATCAATTCAATCATTTAATTTTATATATATTTCGATCAATTCTCAAATTTCAATTTATAAATATAAATCTATGGAGTAATATAATATATATACTTCTAGTAGATCTGGTTATTTAACGGGTTAGCCTCTTTATTATACTAGACTACTGGTGTGTTTACGTTGACTGAATCAGTGCATGCGCTGGTTGTTCACTATGCTTGGTCGGAAAAAAACATCAGACAATGAGCAGAAAAGCTCGAGTATTACGCGTAATTAATCTAATTAAAATCGTTACTACTAATCTATTCCTATTCAGTGGCAAAAAGAAAAAAAAAATTAAGCTAGAATAATATCTCCATCATCAATCAAAACTTTCAAAAGGCTCAATAAGTGTACTTCCATACCCAAATAATAACCATCAATCAAATTTAGCACTAAGATTGTACTGTTAGTACACATCCATCTCTCAATCATGATGATTCAAATGAGAAACCTACCTTTCTTGCGGAAAAAGACGTATTCAATATACATTATACGTATATCACAAATATACTAAGCATGCATTTCCACTACACGTACAACATATTACTAAAAGGATTTGGTTAAATTAACATGCAAATATTTTCACTACAAGAAATTTGGTAATTTGTGACGGCATTTTTTAAGGGAATCAGATCCCTCGTAAATTATATGCATTTTCTAGGAATTTATTATTATGTTTTGAGGGAATTTTTTTACGAAACTCAACATTTTGTAAGAGATTTTCAAGAAAGTTTTTATTCCAACTTTACGTTAGGAGTCATTTCCTAAATAAATAAATAAATAAATTCAATATTGTATTTATAAATGATTTTTACAAATTATTTACAAATAAAGTTATATGTCCCTCACAAATAAATCTCTTTAATTATAAATTTAAGCTTTCTTTACATATAAATTTAAGCTTTTGAGAAAGATAGATTAATGTTGTATCAATTTTTTTTAATGAACAAATGATAATGGTGGAGAGAGGTGTTGAAGAGACAAGATGATGGTGAGTACATCACATTTATTTATCATTATCATAATAATAATATATATCACAACATGGATGAGACAGCTACTATGATAAATCACCATCCACATTTCATGCTTGTTATTATCTACAATCAATACACTTCAGCTTCACCACCCTAATTTCTTCTATTCTATATTCATCTATGCATTTAATTGATGCTTGCTCATTTTTTGCTCAACATTATGCAGGCAGGCACTAGCTCATTTTCTTCCTTCTCAAGGAAAGTGATGAACCTACCTAATCTATATATGTGATGATGTTTAACTTACTCATAGTAGTAGTCATACATCAACACAACTAATGTAGTAAAATATGTGAAATATAAAGATTAAATCATGTATTAAGGTTTTAAGACACTTAGTCCGTCTCGAATTTCTATAAAATCGGATATCGGAGATACCATTAATTATTAATTATTATTAATAATTAAATGCCAACAATTCTGATTATTGAAATTATACAACATTAAAAACAAAAACGAATGTAAACCAAAAATTTGAATATGAGATATAACAAAAATAAAAATAATAATTCTAATTGTTACACAGAATGCATTATCACCTTTTTTATATATATGTATAAAATGCTAGTCATTTCAAAATGGTAGTCATTTCTTTGAAAATTCCACATTTGTTGAGGACCCACAATGAAATGACAAGAAATGAGGATGAATATTATGCATTGCATTGGAAGAGACTGCAGAAGACAGAAAGAGTTGTCTGGAAAATCATTGGTCGAATGGATAGAAATTAATATTGAACATTTTCTTTTATCATCTCAAATAGAAAATAATAATTATTTTTTATTATTTTAATTTTTACTGATTAAATTATTAAGTTATTGATTTATTTTAAATTGTTGATTTTTATTAATTATTAAATGAAAGGGGGAAAAAACAAATAATTAGACAGTGGATTAATTCTTATTTTTCTTTGATCTTGTGTTGTTATTCTTCATTCATTCATTCATCCACTGGGGCTGACAAACTCCACATGGTTATGTTTTAGAGTTCAGCCTTTTATTGACCCACCACCTTCACATTATTTTGCCCACAAGAAAGTGGATACACCAATATATCTGACCCTCATGTTTTTTTTCTGTCTTTACATGCAAGAATAAAACACTCTGCTTTATATTTATAATAATTTCTACTTGTATTGATATTAATTTATAATAAATAAATTGTTGATTATAAATATTTTTTATATCCACAACTTTATCATTTCATTTGCAAAATAGCAAAAGAGTATATTAGATGATATTATAGGCAAGAGTATAAAATATGGTGTCACCTCAAAAATATTATAAATATAATTGTTACAATATTTTTTTAAATAAATGTAAGGTCAATAGAGCAGGTTACAAGTAAAGTACTTGTGAATCCTCTATCTTGAGCAATGATGTTTAATTCTGGAGTGAACCCTCTTCCTTTGACCCTGAATATATTATACTAATTTTAATTTAACCAATTATTCTGGAAGCTTGAATATGAATGTGTATATTTTAATAGAAAAATTATTTAAAAATTGTGATAAAAAAAATATCTTAATTGCACAGACTTTACAAAATACTATGTCCTAAACTTTCAATAAAATGCTTGCAATCCTCACATAAAACTTAAGGATTTATTTATTTTCCCTACAGATGTTCTAGGTTTCTTTATAAAAGTAGCGCTTGTAATATATTTACTCTACATTTAAATAATTATTTTTTGCATCATATCTTTATAAGATATAGTAGTAACCTTTAATATTTTTTTCATTTTCGAAATTTGGATATAATTAAATTCAAAATATTTAATTAAAAATAAAATGTTAAATTGCAAAGTGACAAGACAAGATATATATATATATATATATATATATATATATATATATATATATATATATATAATAAAATAAAATAAAATAAAATGCAGTACTCTGCCACATTCTTTCTTTTCTTCATTCTTCTTCTAAAAAGAAAAGTGATGTGTACTGCAGTTGCAGCCTTACCTTTCTAGCTAGCTATAGAGAGAAGAACCAAACCAAAAAGAGAAATCAACTATATATATATATTGTTAGTTGTTACTGACTTTGTTTCATAGATATATATATATAAGAAAACCACACACACACACCTCTCTTCTTCACTAATCTGCTGCACTACTATTCTTATTCTTCTTTCTTCTACAACTAAGATGAAAGATATTGAAGAAGCTTTTCATTAGCTAGCTAGCTAAGCAAAAACGATGTCGTCTTCGTCATCGGAGGATTGTGCAGAGCAAAGGCAAATGGGTTGCATGAACGCCGTCTTCCACCTCTTCGATCGCCACCGTTTCCTTCAAGGCAGGAGGCACATTCCTCCAGGTAATGTTTTATTATATATACTTCAATTCACATTCATATTCATATATATGGCTTGCTTTGTTAGATATGAATATATGTGATATGGGTCTATAAACAAAGTCATCATCAATCAAGATAGATTTATCATAATGTACATAGTACAAATTTGGCATGTTTTTTTTTTAAAAATTAAAAGAAAAATAACCGCTGATATCGTCTACAATCACATGAGCTTCGATTTTCCCTTGTCAATCAAACAATATGAGAAGAGAGATACAAAATATGGGGCCTAGCAAATGAACTATCCATCTTTTTCAGGTTTCTTTGGCGTACTCGCCAACTAATTTGTTAACTTTTTGAAAAAAAATGTGTCTAAACTTACATCTTTTAAATAATTTAAGGAGCTTCGTCCATCCAAATTTAAAGATATTAGAGGTCTATCCTCATTCGACTCTTCTAAAATCAAGTTAATTACTTCTTTTACATCAAATTCGACATAGACCAAATCTATATTCAAATCATTTGTCAACAATAAGCCATATTTGAGAGCCCAAAACTCTCAAACATGTTGAAGTATTAAGAATATAATCGTAACTTCACATATCATCTTCAGATTTTAGATTTTAGGACAGTCACTAAAGTTGTCAATTTGGAAATTTCGTATGGTACAGAGCGCATGTTTAAATATCTGCAACGTCGAGTTTAAACCTCAAATTTAATTAAAGTTTCACGTGAGAGTTTGTAATGTTTTAGAACAGTCCGTGTGTTCGTTCCCCTTAAATATGTGACAATAACAAAATCTAACGTTGTGATATTTAAAGCAGGTCATACAGGCAGCATTGATACACCACAGTCTAATGAAGCATCACATATTTCTATGGTATATATCTAAGAATCAATCAACTACATATTATTATTCCAATAATCTCTAATGCTCTTATAACAAATTAAAATTGGAATACCAGAATTAACAATTGAATTTCACAAATGCAGATGAAGAACTCGAAACCCGCGGTGATCGACAAACAACAGCAGTCGACCGATTCACCGAGAAGCTCGGTCGCTTCTTCGTGCAATTCCTCAAGTTTAATCTCAGACACCAAAGTAACTCACCAAAGCTCCGAAACACCGTGCCCGACCCAACAAGCTACTTCCGATATCTCAAAGCTCGTAAGGGATTCGATCCTTCACCGAGACGTACGAGGAATCACGGTCAAGGCTGCATCGGAATCGAGGGGGTCCCTCACATACGTAGACTCCCCGAGGCCTTCACTTCCATCTCCCAAGGCCACCAATGACCCTAAAAGATTCTCGGGCCTTCGTGAATCGTTAGGGGCACTTCCGACATTTCACAAACTCAAGAACACTGAATCGGGAATAGACCGGTCTAGTTCCTTGCTTCACAAGGAATCTCCCCGTTACTCTTACGATGGGAGGGAGTCGAGACCCGCCATGCAGATTAAGGAGCTACCGAGGTACTCGTTGGACAGCAAAAGACCTAACTGCCCTCCTCTCGACCGGGTAGTTCCCTCCAATACGAATCAAGAACCGGTCGGGAGCCATAGAAGGCAATCTAGTCTTGTTGCAAAATTAATGGGGTTGGAAGATCTTGAAGAACCGGAAAAGGTCGGTTCGTTTCAAATCTCCGATCCTAAACCTATTTCTAGGAACTCGAGGATTGTTCCGGTGGAATCGGCGCCGTGGAAGAGGCAAGAACTAGAAGAAACTCGGTGCCTTGCGTCCGAAGGCAACGTTTATGGGCAAATGGAGAAGAGATTGGCGCAGCTCGAGTTTGGAAAATCGGGAAAGGACCTCAGGGCTCTTAAACATATACTTCAATCAATGCATAACTCGAAGAGAGGAACCGGAACCGGAACCGAGACAGAAACATGTTCTACCCCGTGTTCCCCAACAATCAAGAAGACATGTTCTCCGAAGAACACCAGAACCCAAAAAGCAACCAAGAAAACAGAAACTGCAAAGGTTTCCGTATCCATTGTCGTTCCGGTACCGGGTCTTAGGAAAATTGACTTGGGTGACAAGAAAACCGGAGGGAAGAAGTTTCTCGAAGAGAAACGAAGAGGTGTTGCGGAGAAGACGAAGAACCAACATAGTCCCAGAAAGGCAGCTTCTCCGAGGTTGCAGAAGAAAAAACCAAACTTGTCTGATTCTCCACGAAGTAAGAATTCAACTGGGAGACAAACAAAGATTTCAGCATCGTCAAAGAAATCAAGAAGCCAGTGTGACCAAGGTAGTGAGCTCAGTGGCGATTCACGAGAGTTAAGCGAGCAAAACAATGGAGTTTCATTGCAATCTGATGGAGGAATCAGCATGAGTTCTTCTCAGGAAGAGATGGAAGTTACTAGCGAATATCGGCCGAAAGTAAGTTACTTTTCTTACATAGCTTGCAAGTCAAGTTAACTCTTGAATATTTGATTATGAGCTGTTATTAATTCTGTGTTCTGTTGTTTACTGCAGAAAATGGAATTGGTTAGAGAAGATGGTTCGGTCAGGAAACGGCTTAGTTCCACGGTGGAACAACTGAGTCCGGTGTCTGTTCTTGATCCGAGAATTTACGAGGATGAATCGCCATCTCCCGTGAAAATGATCTCAAATGCCTTTGAAGCTAATACGTTCCTTGCGTTCGAAGAAACAAAGAGCAACGATCCTCCAAAAGGTAACGAATTACCCCAAAGATACATTTCGGAGATTCTCTTCGGCTCGGATTTGTTTAGGAATCTCGATTCAGCCGCATTGATCCTTCAACACCAACAACCAGGCAATCTAACGACCCAAAACACGTTACTTGCGCTCGAAGAAACAAACAATCCTCCTAAAGGTAAGGAATTAGTCCAAAGGAGGCTCATGCTCGATGTTGTTACCGAAATATTGGGGCGTAAATTCGAATCATACGATCGGGTCTCATCGAAGCAGCAACTTTTGAAGGGATTGTGCAAGGAAATAGATGAGTTGCCATGTAAACTCGACGAGGAAGATGAAGATTGCTTCAGGGGTATGGTAGAGAAGGATTTGAATCGTGATTCGGTGGGTTGGACCGACGGTTCATGTGACGTTTCGGGAGTAGCGGTCGATATCGAGCGGATGATCTTTAGGGACTTGATTAGCGAGGTGGTGAACACCGAGGTTCGAGCCCGTGGTTCAGGCTATAGAAGGCAGTTGTTCTAAAGATAGTTCTTATTGGCATGTGTTGTTGTTTAGTATGCTATTTCAAGAAGAATGTTACGTAGCGAGATAGGTCTAGTCACTACTACTAGTCCATTCATATCTTTTCAAGAAAGAAAGTATGCTACTTCAAGAAGAACTAATACGAAAATAATGAAATGTATAAAAACACTCTATATGGATGTATATAAGAAAGGTACTTTTGTTCATTTATTATAAGGTTAATGTATTTTTCATACAATAAGTTTGATATAATGCGCCTTTTGATACAAAATATTTGTTTTCGTATACTTTACCAAACGTTTAAAAAATGTTATTTTTTGTACATCTGTTAGTTTGTCGTTAAATGACATGTGCAAGTCACATGACCGACCGTAAACTTTTTAATTTAGTTCCTCAAATACGTCCCTAACTTTTATTCTTTAGAATTTAGTTTTAAAATTTTAAAATCGAACCAAATTAAATCAATTAACTCTAATTAACCTAATCGGACGTAGTCTATGATAAATCTGATCTGAATTAGGGTCAGCTGAGTCCGGCGACCCGACCCAAAATCGTACCTAGCCTATAGCTAGGTCCGTCTAGTTCAGTTGGGATTAACCCAATTTTGATACTTTTTTTTGTTTTCAAACCACATGCATGCAGTAGTGCTGGCCTTTTATAGGAGGCTCATGCCCATTTGACAAAAAAAAAAAAAAAAAAGTCTAAAAGAATAGTGACCCCCAAATATTGGCCCAAACATTTCCCCATATTCAAGCCTCATAATTATAGCAAAATGGGCTTTTCTGCAATTGGGCGATAAAAACCCTCTATTAGCGTTTTAACCAACAAAGAATTTCAAAGTTGCAAATATGCCCAAATTCAGTTTCCTACAGAAGCGGAAGACACAGACAAAACAAGGTTCAGGGAGGGTTTAAGCCTAAGGCGGCCACTTCCCACCTTCTTCTTCTCCACCATTATCTATGAACTCCACTCCTCTTCTCATTACCCCATCCATTCATGTTCTTGATTCCTTTCACCTGAATTACCTATTTCATGTCCCTCTCTAAAACCCTGTATGTGAATTCAGACCTCTGCACCAGACCCCAAAGGATCGTTTCACTTGACAAGAGTTTCACTACCCAGAGCAGAGTTTCCACCGTTATGTGGAGAAACGCGGCGCGCCGTGCTGTTTCAAGGACGTCCTTCCTTAGAGTCCGGTCCCACAGTTTCTTAGGCCTCCCGCAGGAATCAGCATCATCGTCCGCCTATGAGAAGTTCAAGGTTAGGGTGTCAAATCCGTTTGATTCTTGCCAAAGTTCCAACATTTACGAGGTGGGTAGCTGCTGTAACGGGGAAATATTGACCCATGAGGATTTTATGGGTCGGTCGAGCTTTCGTGTTGGGGTAGCTGGATTTTGTCCCAAAGGGTACGCAAGTGTGGCTGAGGCTGTGGTTTCTTCGACCGAATCCGAATATGATTCGTCTGCTGCAGAAGAGGTCCAGGAGTTGGTGGACGAGGTGAGGAAAGCAGAGAGGAAAGAGAGGGAGTATGTTCTTCGGAAAAAAAGAGATAAGGAGCGTGGAGTTGCGCAAGGGAAGTACCAGAAGTTGAGGAAAAGGCAAGTGAAAGCCGAGTCCGAAGCCTGGGAATCGGCGGCAAAAGATTATAAGGAATTGTTGGCTGATATGTGTGAGCACAAATTAGCTCCAAATTTGCCATACATGAAGTCTTTGTTTCTGGGGTGGTTCGAGCCTTTGTGCAATGCTATTGAGAATGAACAAGTGTTGTGCAGCGCAGGGAAAAACCGGGATTCCTACTCACCGTACTTTGATCAGCTGCCTGCAGATAAGATGGCAGTGATCACAATGCATAAATTGATGGCTTTGCTAATGACAGGTGGAGAACATGGGGTAGCTAGGGTTGTTCAGGCTGCTTGCTCTATTGGTGAGGCCATTGAGCAGGAGGTAAGTAGTTTCCTGGTTATTGTTGCAACCTCCTGAATTGATTCAGTTATTGGCCATGATATCTTGGTTCAGTTTTGTGCATTGTGCTTTGTAGGATTGATTTCAAGACTAGATAGTAATCTTTTTTGAACTTTTCAAGTTTGAATATCTTACTATTTGAAAACGCTTAGAAAAATGCTGTGTGTTATTACTATATCTCTCATATCCATCCATTAGAATATTGATACCTTGAAGTTGGGATAGGAACATTGATAGATATTGTTTGAAGATTTGGATGATCTCGTGATGCTACTGAAGCCATTAGTTGCCCACAAATGTTGAATGCTTCAGATTGTCTTGTATGTCTAGCAAAGTAATTTTGTTTTTGAAATTTCAAATTCCAATTCTAAAAAATTAAAGTGTAGAGGTTGTTAATGATCTAATGTGAAAAATATTATCAATACTTTCTATATACATTTGGATATTTTCTGAGGTTTTTCATTCTTATTTGTGTTCATTGAAGATTTTGCAATGATAATGTATCTTTGGAGCCTGAAAATTAGGACCTAAAGTCCTTGTTCCCGTCATGTCTAACAAAAACTGAGATTCAAGGTGTCCCACACAAGAGTATTCTGGTTTTTTTCTCATTTCATTTCAAATAGCTATCCTAATTCAGGTTGAATATGTTGCACTCATAGATCTAGGCTTGATTAGTTGTTCATCACCAATCCATCAGGTCAGAATACACAGATTCATGGAAAAAAAAAAGAAGAGAAAGAAATCTAAAGACAAAGAAGATACCGAAGATTCTGCTGGTGTGTCTTTAGAACAAGAGAAATTGCGGAAAATAGTAAATAGTTTGATAAAGAAGCAAAAGTTGCCTGCGGTAAATCGAATAGTGAGGGGTCAGGATAATACCAGACCTTGGGGCCAGGAAATCAGAGCCAAGGTGTGAAGTCTTTCTTGCAATACCTACTTTTTTCAATATGTATATTTAAATATGGATTGCGAAATGTTAAAAGGGTGTTTCCCATCCTTCTATCCAGGTAGGAAGCCGTCTAATTGACTTCTTGATCGAAACAGCTCATATACAGCCTCCAGCTAATCAGTCAGATCAAGATCCACCTGATATTCGCCCTGCATTTGCGCACACATTCAGAACAGTTAGTAAATCTGTCAAGTGAGGGTTAACTTCCTTAACTTAGCGCTTTGTTCGTAAAGTATTAGAACTTCCAATGCAGTCTCAAGCCTTTCTTTTGGACTTCCTTTCAAACAGGGGTAGTGGTAGAAGATATGGCCTAATTCAGTGCGATCCGTTAGTTCTCAAAGGCTTAGATAAAACGGTGAGTGGATTTTTTTTTCTTTTCGTTACCTTATTTAGATTTTTTAGTGCCTAACCAAAGGTGTAAAAGAATGCTATTATTTTGCAAGAGAAGGGCAAAGATCACAGTTGAGCAAAATGTCCTACTTATGCTGATATCCTAACTATTTTCGTAATGGTAATGTTGTGGATTTTGTGTTTATTTTTGGACAGGCAAGACACATGGTGGTTCCCTATATGCCAATGCTAGTGCCCCCAATCAAATGGACTGGGTATGTTTCTACAATCTATGCTTTATTTTATACTGTAATCTCTTCTAAAGTATTTTGGCTATATATAAATTTAGTTTCTTGAGGGAAAATTCAAAATTTCCATGATGGCAGGCGTTTTTGGACAAAAAATATCCAAACAGTTATATATCCTATGTACTTGCGTGTTTTTTTTTTTCAATTTCTTTTTTGGCATACTTGATATCAGGCATTTTTTTCTTGTTCTACTTTATTCAGTATATTTAAGCCGAAGTTAGCTCATGAATGAAGTGAATCGAACTGTAAAGCTATCTGCATCTGACAAGCATCCAGATTTGGGTAAGGGCAAGCTTTATTAAATTATATCTTTTTCTCAGGTTTGATAAAGGAGCATACTTGTATTTACATTCTACGGTGATGCGTACACATGGTGTTAAACAACAGCGAGAAGCAATCAAGCGGACACCTGTGAAGCAACTACAGACAGTGTTCGAGGTTTGAAACTAATGTTTGATCTCTTTGTCGTCTTTTCAGTTTCATATGTTTCCGTGGGAGTTGCTGAAATTAGTTCTGTCAACAATGACCAGGCTTTAGATACGCTTGGAAAGACCAAGTGGAGGATAAATAAGAGGATGCTTGGTATAGTGGATAGAATATGGGCTAGCGGTGGCCGTATTGCAGATCTAGTGGATCGTAGTGATGTAAGTGGCTCATCTTTTTGTGCTCTTATCGTTAAAAAAAAAAAAGATAACTTCCCACTTGGAAGACTGGCGAAAGTTTTTAATTTACTATCTTTCAGATTCCTTTGCCAGAGAAGCCAGACACAGAGGATGAAGAAATTATTAAGAAATGGAAGTGGAAAGTCAAATCTGTCAAAAAAGAAAACAGAGAGAGGCATTCACAGCGGTGTGATATAGAGTTAAAACTCGCTGTAAGAAAGAATATCCATTTGTTTGATACAATCATGCAGTGCGTACATCATGTCCGTTGTATGATTTATTTTTGTCCTTTTCTGTATACTGCAGGTGGCCAGAAAAATGAAAGATGAAGACGCTTTTTACTACCCACACAACCTCGACTTTAGAGGCCGTGCATATCCTATGCATCCTTACTTGAATCATCTCGGTTCAGATGTATGTAGAGGCATATTGGAATTTGCTGATGGTCGTCCACTCGGATCCTCAGGTTTACGGTGGTTGAAGATACATTTGGCAAATCTTTACGCGGGTGGGGTGGATAAGCTGTCTCTTGACGGACGGTTAGCATTTACTGAAGATCACTTGGATGATATATTTGACTCTGCAGACCAACCACTGGAAGGAAATATGTGGTGGTTAAATGCTGAAGATCCGTTTCAATGCTTGGCTGTGTGTATTCAACTGACTGAAGCTTTAAGAAGCTCTTCCCCTGAGACCTTCATATCTCATATCCCTGTACATCAGGTACTTATTCATCAAGCTATTGTTAAAGTTCTACATTGGCTCTTTTTTTAGTGCTTGGGGTTTAGGCGATATAGACTACAGTTAATAATCTTATGTAGATGATTCGATAATTGTTTAAGTTCTCCCCATGCTTTTCTTTGTATCTTGTGCACCATTATGGCAATAATTTCTCATTTATTATTGTTGTAGGATGGTTCATGCAATGGTTTACAACACTATGCTGCCCTAGGAAGAGATAAGGTAATAAATCTTTGTTTTTGTGTTAGGAATTTGCATGCCACTCATGTGGTTAATTTGCATAAAGATGACACATTAAAAAATTCTAATAAGGAAAGAGAAGGAAACTTCCCTTTTAGTTACGACTATTGCAAAGTTTTGACTTTTAGGTTAAACCAATTTTATCTCATGCCATCTCTCCTTTTCATATCAGCCAAAACTAAAAAGTTCTCACTTTTATAAGCTTTTATCTGTAATAACTTGCAGTTGTTTGTTTAGATGGGTGCAGCTGCAGTTAATTTGGTTGCAGGAGAGAAGCCTGCAGATGTTTACTCGGGAATAGCATCTAGGTGAGACTTTATATGCAGCAGTGGCATTCAAGTAAAAGCTAGATTTTTTTTAGCAATTTATTGCCTCCCAAGCAACGATAGAATATAGAAATGAGAAACAGGGTTAGTTTTTTTCTTTGTGGCCAAAAGTGTTGGGGTTTGATTCGTTTGAGCAACTTTGTTCACTACCCACATTAAGAATAAGCTGTCTTAACTTCCCAATAATGTTATTTTCCTGTCATTCAGGGTATTAGAAATAATGCAAACTGATGCTCAAAGAGATCCTGAAGAATTTCAAGATGCGGTGCATGCAAAGAGGTTACTCAGTGAGGTTGATAGGAAATTAGTGAAGCAGACGGTGATGACATCAGTCTATGGTGTCACGTACATTGGTGCTCGAGAGCAGATCAAGAAGAGGTTGAAGGAACGAGGTGCTGAAATGGAGGACACTGAAATTTTTGGCGCCTCTTGCTATGCTGCAAAGGTAGATTTGTGAACATCATCCATGTTTTTGAACACCATTGTTTTTTTTCTTGGAGTCGGCCGCACTAGTAATTTTTCATGATTTGGCTATATATTTTGCAGGTCACTTTAACTGCCCTCGGTGAGATGTTTGTGGCTGCACGGGGTATCATGGGGTGGCTTAGTGAATGTGCTAAGGTAACCTTAAGAAAAATCTGAACATTTAGAGTTTTCCTTTTGCAGTTTTTTTTTCCCTTTTTCTTTTATGATTTCTGACATGATGCATTACTGTGAAGATCATTTCAATGGAAAATGAACCAGTGAGATGGACGACTCCGCTTGGACTTCCAGTTGTACAGCCTTACCGTAAATTAGGAAGGCATATTGTGAGTGTTTAGCATATGTATAAACTCTACATTTATATAGTTCTTCTTCACAAATCTGAGGTTTATATTTTTATTTTGTATTATTAAGCTCAGTCTCTTTATCTAATTTTGTAGGTTAAAACCTCTCTTCAGATTTTGACGTTACAACGGGAAACAGAAAAGGTATGGTCCTCGTATTCTCAATTTGTAGTTCTTTTTGTTCATGTATTTTTCCTTACCTTATGTTTTAGATACATGGTTAGGCACCCAAGTCCAAAAAATAAAAATTGGCCTTGGGTTGAGGAGAAATTCTTGGTGGGTGAGTGTAAATGGGTAGCGACTAGTTGGACATCTGAAAATCAAATCAAGAATGAAAATTTACTTTCTCCAACTCAATTGATCTGGATTGTACTACTATTTAGATGGATGCACCTTGTCTTAAAAGATAGACTTGTACATGTTACTTCTGCTAATTTTAAAAGGTACCTTTATAGTATTTTCGGGTTTGCAACTCATTATATTTGGTTATGGACCGTCCAACAGATCATGGTAAACAGACAGAGAACGGCTTTTCCACCAAACTTTGTTCACTCCCTTGACGGATCTCATATGATGATGACTGCAGTAGCTTGCAGAAAGGCAGGCTTGAGCTTTGCAGGTTTGTTTATCTTCGGCGTATAAGATTTTGGCTTTAACAAACTGAAACCTGTATTTTGGATTACAAAATTGCAGGGGTCCATGATTCGTATTGGACACACGCATGTGATGTGGATGAGATGAACCGAATACTGAGGGAGAAATTTGTGGAGCTCTATGAAACTCCCATCCTTGAAAATGTATGCTATTTACACTCACACTCACTCTGTGTTAATCATTATTACTGATGCACTGTAAATCTAACCTTTTGACTTATTCTTCTGAATAGTTGCTTGAGAGCTTTGAGAAATCGTTTCCTTACCTGAGCTTCCCTCCCTTGCCCGAACGTGGAGATTTTGATCTGAAAGACGTATTGAGCTCGCCTTATTTCTTCAACTGATGCATACAAGTGATATGCCAGTTCAGCTTCATCTTCAGAGGGTAAAAAATTAACTTATCTAAGTAATTGGTCGAGGTAATTTCCTCGTAAAATGATAGGTTGGATAATTCTCAGACTGGAAGGCTTCTACCATGTATTGTTGTAGAGTCATGTTACAGTGTTGAGTCACTTGGGCCATTTATGATCTCATCTTCATGGATTTGATGAAGCTGAACCAATGGAGGAGAGTAAGTAGCTCGGTCGAGCAGTGGTTGGTGTTCATATGATATGGCATTTCTGTGTAGTTGGTCTAGGATTGTTGTTGGAGCATAATCAACTTGAAAAGTTTTCAAGACATTTCTTGTATATATGAGACTATATGTATATGTGAATAGAGGCTCTAATCTTGCTTATTGAGAAAGGAAAGTGGACTATAATCAATTTGCAACAGGGACATGTCTGGTTTGTTGTATATTGGATCCACTGTTATATCTCCAGTTATTCAATATTTTGTATTTTTTTTTCAGTGTGTGCCTAATGGAATGGTCACAACTGTAGAACATGTTGATCACTATATTAGATTTAAAATATTAGGCGTCTCAACTATCAAATTTATTAATTTCTATTTTTTCGACTGATTTTAACGTTTAAATTAGCGTTTTAAATAACAAAAACTTGTTATTTTCCATTTTATGAAGTATCAAACCTATCCAAAACCAGTAGTAATTGAAAACATATCTTCAGGTAGTTACTTGTCATCAAATGGAGTATAAGCTCAGTAGAAATTATAATACAAAAGTACACATTGAGAAAACTTCCAGTAGTAATTGAAAACATATCTTCAGGTACTTACTTGTCATCAAAAGGAGTATAAGCTCAGTAAAATTTAATATAAAAGTACACATTGAGAAAACTTACTTACAGTTGCAGGACTGATCCTGTCTTATTCCAAATGAATTGCTACAAATTCAACACCACACAAAGAACATTCACTCAAGGTTGTGGCTTTTGACAGACTGATCTAACTTTTGTTTCAAGCAAAGAAACATACTTGTCAAGCATTGAGATTACAGCTTCAAACTCGGTCACTTGCTGCTCGATTGAGTCAATTTTCTCTATATACTCGTCGAAGCTCTCACTCTTAGATTTCAACTGCTCCACAAATATCCTCAACCCAGATGCCACATCTCCGAATTCCTTGTATTCCTCGGAGATTCTCAGGTTCATCTTCTCTATTAGTTCTAGCTGGTTACTTGTCCCCTAGACAATTTAAAAAGAGTCGGATTTCCAGAATAAGTTGAATATGAATCTCTAAAACTGAAACACAAGTAGAACAAAGAGAGACCTGCAGTTCTGTTTTGACCATGGTGGAAACATTGAGGAAGAGATCATTGAGTGCTTCTCCGAGCCGGTCTTGCTCTGAAGTGTCCTGTTCTTTTGCAGCCATAGATTACAGACACAAGCAACTGCAGATATATATATAATATCTCAAAGATGCTGCCCAGATTCTGGGTTTCTTTTCAATTGATGTCCTCCACTGTGGCTTGCTCTGCTGATTTTGATCCTTCAATAGGAAAAAAATGTACAAACATCATCTTCCATGTTCATGATTCACATTAAATACTGATCCATAAAGATTCCAAAACCAGAACTACTCATTTATATACACATTAAACCACTTCAGCTGCATCCAAGGCACAAAGCATGGCCTTCTTAGTCAACATAAATATCAATGCAATACACTCCATGAAATTTATTATCCCAAACCCTAAATTTTCAAAATCAGAATACTCATTTCGTAAAGAACTGGGCAGTATGTGTTAATATGACTGTTTGTTTTTCCTCTGGGAAAGCTCAAAAACATCTTTTGATATTATTGTGAGCAAAAATACCATTTCACCTTAAAAAAAACGCGACGCAGAAGGTTCCTCTGCCCAGGACTGAGTCGGAGGTCTCAGCTGCAGCATCGATCGAAGGAAAGTTGGATGTTTTCCTTTGGCTACTCGCCAAATCCAATCAAAGCTGGTAATCCAATTGAGGAAAATGGTATTAGGGCACTCACTTCCAATAACTAATGAAGGTTGGGCAGAAACTAACTATTGAAGAAGGTCTTGCTCGGAAGGAAGTGTCCGTCCGATTACTAATTCATAATTTAATTATTAAAAAGAAGTAATTATAAATTTATATAAATTAAAAAGAGTTATAACTTCGGAATTCCTTCCTATTGAACTCTTTTGTTGTCGGCATTTAGTATTGAACTTTAAAAAAAAATGATTACTTACGAACTTTTATAACTTCACAAATTGTTAACTCCGTAATTTAATATTAAAAATAATGACAGAAAATTGGAAATTGTTTGTTTTAAAAAAATTAGTTCAGCTAACAAGTTGTATGCCTAATTGTCTCAGAAGACCTCATTAGACTTGCAGTATGTTAACTTTATAATTAGACTAATTTATTTTATGTAAACAATTGATCTTGATTTGTTAATCAAGCGATCAATGTAATGAACTCACAAACACAAAATAGATCGGAAGAATAAAAAACAAGGAACAGTTGATTTTGTAAAAGCAGCAATATATTTGAAGAAAACCAGATTTCTTAAAAAATATACATAGTACTATATTTACATCAAGCTTCACTATCACTATGCTAACACCATGCTCTGACACTTGAACACCAAATCCAAACATTAAGACAATTGAATTCCTACACTCTCTTCTGATAACCAGTTCAATCCTTCCATGATCATCACACTACAACGTGGACATACATACATACCTTATTATTTCAAACAACTTATACATTATTTCTTTCAGTTGCTGTTTCAAGCAGAAACCAAAACAAAGCAACCTAGTAAATTACAAAATACAAAGACTATAATACGATAATACTATAGCCACATACACTCACAGCTATACATATTACAATTTCAAACCAAACTTATAATTATTCCTGGGAAGATTTCTTCTTGAATAATGCGTATGCGTCGCTGTATACAGCCACCAGGTTCGAAACCACAGCAAGAACAATCATGAATATTGCAAGTATCTTGTCTCTCTTCGTCGCTATCCCGTGCCGATCCCTACACGCGTGTTAAGTAATTAGTGATCTACAAATAGAACGTACAGTCTGTTAATAATAAGACATTCGTATTAACCAGCTGTCTCATAAGTACGAACTTATATGACAGTTGGTTAAAGCGCACGTCTTATTATTATCAGAGTCTATTTCGAAGAACTCACTTGAGAGTAACAGCTGCAGGGAAGATGAACCCGATACACACGGCAGCAGTCGCGCCGGTGAACTGAAACGCGTCCCATATGCTCGGGATAAAGTTGGCCCCCAAGAAGATAACGACCATCAACGCACTCGTGATCAGACCGAACCGGACATTGTCCTGAGACAACGGCCTCGCGCAAGGGAACATAAGCCCGTCGATGTTGAGCCTGAGCGGGTAGAAGACGATTGGGAAAACGAGCATGAGGTGGGCCGCGTAGCTAACCCGGACCGCATCGTTGAGGATCGAGCCGTAGGGGATTCCGAGATCGGTGTCGAAGTTTGCGAGGACGTCGTCGAGGGTCGCGTCGCCGAAGAGGAGGAACCCGAAGAAGCTCGTCATGATGTAGACTGTCGAGCAGAGGGCGAGGGACGTTCGTACCACGGGTTTTATTTGGGTGGCGTCCTCCAGTTCGTTGTCGATGCTATGAACTGCAAAAAAGTAAGGGCGGGAAATCGTGCGCGTCAATAAACGAGTACGAACATTTAGGGGCTGTTTGGTTTTGATATGCATAAATCCAATGGATGAGTTCCCTACAATCCTAAATTTTGTGCATTCTGGTTTACATCATATATCCTAACATCAACCCTTTAAAATTCAACTGCAGATCATTCACATTCACAATTCTGAGCATAAATATTACCAAACAGCACCTTACTTACTGTCATGTTTGGAGATTTACGTACCGTTATAGTGGCAAATGTATGCAGTAACAAGAACAGGGACGACCGTAAAAAGCTTCCAGAAGGACGATAGATCCGTGACATCGGGAAGCAACCTCGGCATTGCGATTCCTCCACTCGCCAACTTGGCGATCGAGATCCCGACCGTGATTACCAGGAACACAACCGCCAGTGCAACCGACAGTGCAGAGGTAAACTTCAAAGAGTCTGAGAAGACAACAACAATTCAATGTTCCTTAATTAAAGGTGAGAACTTTATTGAAAAAGTATGCAGCAATAAATCAAGAACCAGAACATTATTTGGAATAGTATCTGACCGATTCGTTTGAAGCATGCCAATGGAGAAAACACGGCTAGAGTCGTGATCAGAAGAACCAAGGTTCGACCGTTCCAGAAATGCGAACCGAACCAACCTTCCAAAACACCTTCATGGTGGATTCCACTTGAGGATGTTCCAGACAAAACATCACCTAATTCATATCCAAACATTTGCATATGTTAAATAAAACCCAGAAATGTTTTCCATTTTAATCGATCAAAATGAAAAAAACAGAGTATATACCGATTATGATCATATATACGATGAGGACACCAATGTTGTTTATCATCACACTAATCTGCAACAGAATCCTTCCATACTTTCCAAAAGCATCTCCCATTAGACCTCCATAGGACACCAATTTCCCAGCTCTGCTAAACCGAAGCAGTAACTCAATCGATGCCTCGGTCAAGAAAGCCATGAATATGATCATCCCGAGTCCTAACCCGAGACCCATCACTTTCATGGTGGCAGGTAATGCCATGATTCCAGCACCAACAATGGTGGTCGAGAGGTTGAAGACGGCTCCTGTGAAGGAAGCTCCATTGAATTCATCAAAACCGGAGCTTTCATCGTTTCTTGGGAGTAAAGGAGCTTTTTCGTCAGCTATGAAGCTGTTCTTTCGGGGTTTCTTCTCCCTCTTCGGTGTGATTTCTCCGATCGTCATTGAAATTACCAGAAATTGTTTACCTGCTCATGGAATTAGATTCATTTCCATTAAATAGATTCATCAAGATTTGAAGATTCAGTAGCTGAGTAACTAACCTTGGCGTTGAAATGTTGATTAATTGAGCAAGAGACAAAATTTATGCACCTTCAAGAACAAGAGAGCAATCAATCATGGATCAGAAAAAATGATAAATTTGTTCTTTCTCTCAGATAAACTCAGATTCAACAATCGGACTACAGTTATCAACACCCAATCTACAATCGGGAGGATATAATTCAGGATCAGAATCAAAATTTCTCGAGGGAGAGAGACCAAAAACCCTAGAAAAAGTGATTCTGAGCTCCAACAACATCCAACAACCACAAAAGAGCAGAATCCTTCAATAATTGATCCAATTCCAGTAGCATCACCAATTAAATCAATGCATATATTAATTAGGAAAAAGAGAAAGATACACGGAACTAACCACGACTACGAATTGACTGATATCATGTGAACGGAAATGTAGAGGAGATAATCTCCGCGAGAAACGCGACAGATTTTGTTGAAAGATCAAAACTTTAGATGTTGATTCATTGAAGATGAGGAAATGCAAGATTTTTCTTCATATACTATATATAGATTGTAGAGATTTGGCCTTTTGTGATGATCCCTTGTATCTCTCCATTAATTGAAAATCCAATTAGTGGGAGTTATTCTGTTGCTGCTATTCATAACATGGCGAATCATTTCAGTGAAATCTCAGTATCTTCCTTTTTTTAGCACACCTTAAAATTAAGCTAAAGTAAATAAATCTCCTAGCTCATGAATTTTTACAAATCATATAATAATGAGGTAGAACTGGAAAAACAGAACAGTTTCATCTCTTATCCGAAAGCTCAGTTAGGTGTATCATTTATTAGCTTCAAACAAGAACCATATATTCGCCCAAAAAAAACAAGAACCAAATTCAATATTCCCTTTAGTTTTTAATAGAGGGTTAATTAGCAAAAACTCGTTGATTCTAGGAGAATGCCGAAAATTTGATGGATAGAAGACGCAATAACTTGTTGATTCAAAAGAATGCCGCGAATTTGACGTAATTAGAGGAAAACCTCGATTTTTTTCATTAATAATTCAACTGAATGTAAACGATGGATAAACGTATCTTAACTACTGGAAACAAAACCCTAGACCTAGGTCAAAATCCAAAAGTTGCAAACAGAATCTAACAAAACCGATAAATTAAAAAAAGACCTGAAGAAACATGAACCTGCAATTTTTACCCCATAAACGAATGAATATGATAGAAAAAAAACGTCAAACTCCATAGTTAATTATGGATCTTGCTCATATCACGTTTTCACATAAAATATTGTACTCGAACTCCAAAATTCGACGATTCAAGATCTCCACGTAAATATTTTAATCCTACAATAAATGATCATTAAATACAGGTAAGTTTTGATGATTAGTGTATATAAAAACTTGGGTTAATTAATGGTTGTGCTTCACATGTTATTTGTCTTGTCGGATGGCATCTATCTAAAATAATGAATTGGTGGGCTCAAAAGCCCACTAGCCCATCACATGCTTATACACGTGGTCGGGGTTGGGCCCACATCTTCAGAAGACGTGGCGTGCCACGTAAAGAACTCAATGTCATGGTACACCGGGAGTAACCATCTCGGGTGTTCATCATCTCTCAAAGTCCATTTGCCCTCCCAGGCCCAAGCTTGAATCGTCGATTCGATTTCACTCACCCCTTGTTGACGGGAATTTCACGGCGGAGGTTCAGAGATTCCAGACAATGGACGTTGAAGCCTCCGGGCAAGTTCCGGCAATTGAAGAACTCGATTTCTTCTCTGATTGGTATCCCAATCCGATCAACTTTTGTATTTCTTCTCCTGGTTCAT
The DNA here is from genome assembly GCA_036873135.1 of Clarkia xantiana subsp. parviflora. Classification (NCBI taxonomy): domain Eukaryota; kingdom Viridiplantae; phylum Streptophyta; class Magnoliopsida; order Myrtales; family Onagraceae; genus Clarkia; species Clarkia xantiana. The sequence goes on along the minus strand of JAPTYO010000053.1, from coordinate 102,123 downwards.
TCGTGATTGATTCATACTCTGATTCGGACTGCTCCGACCCATTCCTGGACGTCGGAGGTGACGTAGCAGACCTCGGAGCATTGACTGATGGCTCGCTGACATTATCAGAGGCCGATGTGCGTGAAGTAGCTTCTCAATCGAGCGGGGAGGAGGTGCAGTTCGGTGGTCTGCGACTAGTCGGAATTGACTCCGACTCAGATTCGGACTATCTGGATTCGGAGGATCATAATTCTTTCGATTCAGATTCTAGGAGAAACGGAATTGAAGAGTTCGAGTTGGACGAGGTAAGAACGATCAATTCACCATCTTTTCGATGATTTTGAAACTAGGTTGAGCTAATTACTGATTTCTGATCGCATTTTAGGACAGCCTTCACCATTCGTGTAACTAAACAATGAATTTTGTGATAAAATTTTCAACTCGAATGCTTGATTATGAAAAACACCCCTCTGTTGGATGATTAAGCCATTGTTCCAGGACGACAGAGACGTCAATCTTGAGGAAGTAATAACAGCATTGGATAACTTGAGTGATGAAGCCGAAGATCCTGAGATTCGTAACTTTGAGTGGGAATTTCTGCTAGAAATCATCAATTCACGAAGAGACCTGGTTGTGGATTTTGATCCCTACATGTTGAATCAAGACGAATATATTTCTACCACGGAGCCAGACCGATTTGTTGAAGCCACAATTAAAGGAAGTCCACCAGCAGCAAAGACAGTTGTGGAGAATCTTCCATTGATTTCAATTAGTGAAGATGATTTACAGAAAAACGGAGGGGTTTGTGCGGTTTGTAAGGATGAGGTTCCAGTTGGGGAGACTGTTAAAATGTTACCTTGCCTGCATTACTATCATGGAGAATGCATCTTGCCGTGGTTGGAGATAAGGAACTCGTGCCCAGTTTGTCGGTTCGAGCTACCCACAGATGATGTGGAGTATGAGAGAAGCAAGATGCAAAGTGCGGAAGGTGGAAGTGTATCCTGGGATCCACAGGTCAGGTTGGAATTTGAACTCTTTACTTGATTGACTGCTTTTATTTCAAATAGGATTCAAATATATACATAGTATCTTGTAAATAATGCTCCTTTGCAGTTGTTTGATACACGAACCATTCAAGAACAAAAGTACTCTCTTTGATGGTATTGTGTGGTGAGATCATTTACGAAGCACTTCATTTGTAAATAATTGATCCTTTGCAGCTAGTTGTATGGATACATAAACCATTCAAGAACAAAAGTTAGTACTTTTTATGGTATTGTGTGGTGAGATCATGTACGAATCACTTCATTTGTAAATAATTGCTCCTTTGCAGCTAGTTGTATGGATACATAAACCATTCAAGAACAAAAAGTAGTCTTTTTGATGGTTTTGTGTGGTGAGCTCATGTATGATGTAACACTTCATTTGAAACTCTGTATATGTATATAAGAAATGCATTTTCATGGTTAAATGCTATTCCTACTAACATATCATACTATTATGTCATATTGGTTGCTTACTATTTCCATTTCTTCATTATTATTATGGGTTCTGGTTTGGTGGTGGTGGTGGTGGAAGGAGTTGATTCATAATATTGGGTATCCCCTGCAGTGGCAAAAGAAAGGGTTTTTAAATGGGACCATGGTTAGATTTAGCGTTTGGGCTAATGTGGTGTGGAGATTCAAAGTAAAAGATTTAGGAGCTCGAAAGATATGGATTCAGATCATCTTTCGTGTTCCGGATTGTGCCTCGCCGTTAAGATCTTGACACAAGTCATAAGATTTAATACAAGTCACAATCTGGGACAAGAAGATTGGAGCATGAAATATGTATACTGATCATTGTTTTTTCTTTAACAACTCTTTCGTGCTTTTGGTCATACAAGACATGTAATTGTTTTTATTAAGAATGAACGTAGGTACTATCTCAAGTATTCGAAGTGTGAATTATTAGTCAATTATGACTCAGTTTACCTAGTTATAAATTTGTCTTAACTCGAGGCTTTTGTAGATTTAGTCTGGAAGATTATGTTATAGCTCGATCAACTGAGTTATAACAAATTGACCCATTAAATTGAGTTATAGGACTCGTTTCAGACATGGTCTCTTAATCTGGTGATTAGGTTTGTTACGGGTCACAATTTAAATAATTAATACTTCAAATAAAGTCTCATCAGATAGTTAAGCTCATAATATGATGATATGTTACATATGTGCATGTGGGCACAATTTTATGAAACCAATCAAATTTAATTGCCCATCACTCTCATAATGAATTAATTAAAAACATGAATGAATTAATTTAATGGTTATACACATCACCGACGCGGTGTGGATCCACCCTTCTTCTTCTTCATTCATCCTTTAGAGCTTGTATGCCTCTTTTTCACATAGAGTATCTCATCTGAATCAGATCTCATCACAAAGTTACCATCTTCCATTCCCAATGTCCTGCTCTCTGCAATCACTTCCAACTGCCAGTAACCTCCATTTCAGATCGGAGCCCCTCTAGTCCAATCCAATACTCCAGCTTCACGCGCCTTCCAGCGGAGCGGAACTATGGCGCTCCCTGTCAGAGGGCGATCGTCATTCGGCGGGTCTGGCGGAGGAGTCAGAAGCTTCTTCTCCTTCCGAATCTTCGTCTCCGCCATGTTCCTCCTCCTCTTCCTCGCCACTCTCTCCGCGCTCTTCTCCTCCCATCACAGCTCGGTTCGTCCCTTCTCTGATCTCATGAGATCAACGAAATTGCATTACTAGATTTCACAACTTCTGATTTACTTCGTCTCATGCCGAGTTAACGAATCTTAGATAGTTAAATCATGTCAAGCATTCATTTTGAGCATTTAGTCCCAGAAAATGCCGTTTCAAGCTTCTTAAGTTAATGAATCATAGATATTTAAGCATTTATTATCAACATTTAGTGCTGCAGAATGTTGATTTGAGCTTCTTAAAGGTTATTAGGTGTTTGCAGTTTATTGCTGCTGTGTATGAATGATAGAGATTAGCTAGATTTAGTTTACTGCTGGGGTTATTAAAGATTTTACCTTTTTTTAGTTGCTGCATTAGTGTAAATATATCTGTTAATCTCTGCAGACGCTTCCTTCAAGTGGTAAGGGTTATGTTCACCGAACGTTTGTAGCATTGAACTCCGACCCGTTAAAGACTCGATTAGATTTGATATACAAGCAAGCAAATGACCACATCACTCTTGTGAATGCCTATGCGGCCTATGCTAGGAAACTGAAGCTTGATATCTCTAGGCAACTGAAGATGTTTGATGATTTGGCAAGAAACTTCTCAGACGTGTCCAACAAGCCTAATTACAGGGCTTCTTTGTTTGAAGCAGAAGGAGCTTTGGATGAGGATGTGTTGAGGCAGTTCGAGAAGGAGGTTAAGGATCGGGTCAAGATCACACGGTTGATAATTGCTGAATCAAAGGAGAATTATGATAATCAGTTAAAGATTCAGAAGTTGAAGGATACTGTCTTTGCTGTCAATGACTTGCTTGTTAAGGCCAAGAAGAATGGGGTCTTTGCAAGCGCCATAGCAGCTAGGTCAGTACCTAAGAGCTTACACTGTCTGGCAATGAGACTGGTAGGGGAAAGAATTTCCAACCCAGAAAAGTACAAGGATGAAGAGCCTGAGCCTGAGTTGGAGGACCCGACATTGTACCACTATTTCATAGCCTCAGATAACGTAATAGCAGTGTCAGTTGTGGTGAATTCAGTGGTAAAAAATGCAGAAGAACCTTGGAAGCATGTCTTTCACATTGTTACGGATAGAATGATTGTTGCAGCGATGAAGGTGTGGTTCAAGATGAGGCCTATCCAAGGAGGGGCTCATTTAGAGGTGAAGGTGGTGGAGGATTATCCATTCTTGAACTCATCTTACGTGCCTATCATGAGACAGATGAAGTCCAAGAATTCTAATTATATGTCCATGTTGAATCATCTCCGGTTCTATTTGCCTGAGATGTTCCCTAAGCTCCACAAGATCTTGAATTTGGAAGATGATGTGGTTGTTCAAAAGGACTTAGCAGGGCTTTGGAGTATCGATATGGGAGGGAAGGTGAATGGAGCTGTTGAAATCTGTTTTGGACCTTTTCACCGATATTCACAGTATTTGAATTTCTCAAGCTCTCTAATTAAGGAAAGATTTAATCCAAAGGCTTGTGCTTGGGCATATGGGATGAACATATTCGATCTTGATGCATGGAGGCGTGCGAAATGCACAGAGGAATACCACTATTGGCAAAACTTGGTAAGCTTTTCTGCTCATGTATAATGACACTGTTGATATTATGTGATTGTGCTTATTGTCCACATAAATAATCCAAATATAGCTTTCTAGCTTTACAGTCAGGGAGGAAAATTATATAAATTGTGAAACTTAATGAGAAAGGGGAAAAAAATGACCTTTTTAGTGAATATGTGGTTGAGTGGGGAATTCAGCAGTTTCCTTAAATGGAATAATTCCTTTTTTTTCACTCTAAAGTTCACACTTTACGGTTTATTTACATTACTTCTGCTAGAACATGATTCAAAGTTGGAAACATAGGGTGAAAATAACAAGAAAGTGAAAAGAGTACATTTTCTTGGAAATATGATTGAGCATGAAATTCAACTGTTTCCTGAAATGGTAAAATCCATTAATTTTTTCCCTTCTAAAAGCCCACATTTTGTAGCAGTACTGCCAGAACTTGATACAAATTGTGAAACCTTAACAAGAAAGTGAAAAAAAGTTGCATTCTTTAGGAAATATATCATTGATGCAATTTTTTGAAATGGAAAATTCCATTTATGTTCACTCTAAAGTTCACACTTTATGATGTTTAGGATGAGGTTGTTGCATCCGTCATTTTGCTAGATTATGTATATGAAATTGGAAGTTTGGAATAATTATAGATGGATTAAACTTGTGCAGAATGAAGAACAGAGATTATGGACATCAGGCACTCTTCCACCCGGGCTAATCACCTTCTACTCAACAACAAAATCGATAGACAAATCGTGGCACGTTCTTGGACTAGGATACAATCCAGGAATCAGCATGGACGAAATCAACAATGCCGCTGTGATTCATTACAACGGAAACATGAAGCCGTGGCTGGATATTGCTCTGAACCAATACAAGAACCTGTGGACTAAATACGTGGACAACGATATGGAGTTTGTGCAAATGTGCAATTTTGGCCTTTAAATGAATGGCTTCTTCTAATCTTTGCTCTCCCTGCAAGGTAATACATCACAAGTTTAGTTTTTGTTTTGTTGGTTGCGAATCTCATAGAGACAGAAGAGATGATGAAGGGTTGATTCTTTATAAGATAAGCATGGCAATTAGTGCTCACTACTCATCCGGAGAGATTCTTTGGCTGCTAGTTCGTCTATTTATGTTTTTCTCAGTAATTGTAACTTTGTTAGAGGATAATGTAAATTTACGAATCGATTCTGATTATTCGAGGATGGATGGTCTTTTCATAAACTGCAATTGCAAAAATACTCTATAATTTTGCACTGTCGGTCGAGTATTACAGTATAGCGACGTGCCTTGATGGGCAAGTCTAAAGAGGTCTCATGGTCGGACCCACAATTATATATGAACATTTTGTTTTTATAATAAATTTATATACATAAAATTAGAAATATTAGATATTATATGTTATTGAAGAAAGTTGTGCCTTTTTTATTACCTAACTAATTCGAGATAATATTTTAAGATGAAATCAAACAAATAAGTAATCGTATATCATCTAATTATATTAATTTTATAGTGCATTTTAAAGTTTACAATCGCAAATTGTGTAATTTGACAAAATAATTTACATTTCAAACTTGAAGTTCTATAATTGATTTTAAAATAAGAATTATCAACTTTGTCATGTGTCACTACACTACAAGAAATCTGTTTATTTATGTGAGATTTATTTGTAATTTTCGGTTTGTATGAGCTCAAATTCCATATACGATTTTTAAGAAATCTCTTTTGTTGTTTTTATTGTCGCACAAAGCTATCGCCATAAAAGAGACGGTTATCATCGATGCCAAAACTGCACAACGAACCTGACACATCCTAGGATTGTTAGGGGTTGTAGGGTTTTTATGTTTTTTTTTTTTTTTTTTTAACTCTTCTAGAGGTTTTCATCATTTGTTACCAAGCAAAAGCCAAATTTAAAGATAAAGTCACCGTCGTTGCCTGTCTTGTATAACCGCTGACTAGCTACGTTTCACCTCTTTTGTTGTCCTTATTGTCGCACAAAGCTATCACCATGGAAGAGACGGTCATCACCAATGTCAAAACTGCAAAACGAATGTGGCGCATCAATCCTAGGAACGAGCATGCGACGCAGATCTGAGTGTGGCTATTTATGTTCTTCCCCGCCTCCTTAAATTTTATCATGTTTTGAGCGGCCTTCTTTTGGCGGAAAACATTGGTAACTTTTTCTGACGTTGACTCTGTTCACCGTTTTAAATTTAAGGTCAACTGACTCAACTCTTTTACTTTGGACAGCACCACACATCCAGGTCATCTTCATTTTCTAGTAGGGGTTGGCGATTGACATATTCCCCAAATCACTTTGCATCCAACCAACCATATGCTTTGCTGTCGTTACCTTTGTGGACTAGACACGATTTTATTTGTATATTGTCTTTGTAAAATCATTCTCTCTGAAGAGGAGCAGGGAGCTCTTTTAGGTTTTCGACTTTATCTACCACAAATGAATCGTTACTGTTTTCACTTTCCCCATGTGGTTTTGGTTGATTGTCAAGTGATATATCGGTATTTTAATTTTTTTAATTACCATCGTTCAATATTTTTTCTTTTGTCATTTATTAAAGATATAACATCCCTCTTGACATACGCTTTTAGGGTTGATTTTATGTTAGCTACTTTGATCAAGGTTGTTACTTTGCGTATACTCTTGATCAAGCCTTTTGTTGTATTAGACTTTGCCATCTCAATAACGTCTCTATCTTTTTGAATCCTTTTATATGTTATTTTTACTAATGTTGTGTTTTGGATGATACTAAAACTTTATTGTTTCTTTTCCGCTATTTATGTTATTATATGTTGCGTGACTATAGGCATCTATTTAATTTATTTATGAAACTTAATTTTTGAACCATTTATTCGGACTTACTTAATAGTGGCTCAACTATCATGTAAGTCAGACTTCAAGGTACCTCTACAAACCGATGTTAGCATATTTCCCTACAAGGATAGCATGTCTGACCATATCCATCCTCGACTTGACTCATCGTTTCGCGAATACCCTATTCTAAAGTCTGGACTCCAGGTATCATTGTCGAACGAATATTTTACTGCTAGTACTATATCTTGTTCGGAATATAAGGTCCAAATCATTGTTGCAGTTTCTTGGGTGATTCTGCAAGTTGGGTGTCGTTCGACTGGCTGGGTGGATGATATCTATATCAATATGCTCGACTGGTTGGAAGACAGGGATAAACGTTTTGCTGATGATTGTGTTCATCGTGTTAAGCTGAAATATTTCTCATCCAAAATGTTATCATTGGTTATGTCTACATCTCCTTGCCAATTACCTCCCCAAGTTGGCATCGCTAACCCGCTAGCTCATCGGTTCATCGAACAATCATGTGACCACATCCATTGTTAATTAATCGGCCTTGTTTTGGGCTTACCCGAATCTAGTCCTTGTAAACCTCTTCTCTCGGAGAAGTTAGGGTTCCCTTCGGCACCTCCGACATGCGCAAGTCCCTTTGGGATGTTCCTCCGACAGATGTGCATTGGTAGTCTCGAATTTTTTCATGCCTATCACCGAAGAAACCTTTACTACTCCATATCCCTCCAGTGGTCCGACATGATTGATCTTTGGTACTTGTGCAACTTGGTCTTTTTAGCTTTTCATACTTCTCTCCCCCGTCTTCGCATGTTTGTTTTTCGGTGGCCGGGTTTCCCAATTTGCATATTTTGTAGAACTAGTATGTTTTTTATTGATATAGTCAAGTTGGCTCCGCTCGATTCACATGGAATCAATCGAAGTTATGCCACTTTTCTACAGTCTTTACCTTTATTGGGCACCCATTAATTATTTTCAAGATCATTTCATTTCTTAGTTTGTTGTTGTTCTTCCCTTGTTGTATTGTTATTTCTGGATATGGATTGTGCTCTTAGACATCTGTCAACTATGTGTCGTAAATTTTAGTTTTATCCATATATCTCGACTGATATATTTGGTGACTTTAACCCTTTCTCTTTGTTGTGTGTTCATTAATAAGATCACATGCTTAAAAAAAAAAAAAAACTATTATGTAACATCTACTTCTCTTTTGTTTTGTTTTAGTTTATAATTTAAAAATATGTAAAGAATATCCTTTATATATATATGGTTACATGGATATAATTGAAAATGGACATATATAAACCCTAAACTAACTCTATCTAAATTCTTCGTAGCTCGACGAAGAAGAGGTGGCGACCGGTTTAGCAAGATACGTAGGAACCTCATCCCCATCCCCGGCCATTATAACAACCATCTCCGGCTGGTTACTGCTTACTTTTGCAGCATCCACTTGATTCTGTGGCGGCTTTTCTTCGTCAGAAGCACTTTTCCGGTGAGAGCAAGCTATGATGATTAAGGCGACGATGATGATGCCGAAGACGAGAGCGAGGCCGCAGAAGAGGTAAGTGGTTTCATCAGAGTTTTTGTTGCGAAGATTTTGCTTAAAAGTCCATTAATAGAGGAGGAAGATTCGAAAGTAGCTTGTCTTTGATCTGATGATTATCATTTTAGATACTGGTAGGTAAATGCTTCTTTAGTGCAGTGCCATGAACTAGTAGTTGGCTTTGGTATGCTCGTGTTGTTGTTTTTATGGAGTTGGAATCAATGTGCCATGAACTAGTAGTTGGCTGTAGAATCTGAATACCCGTGGGAGTCTGGAATTAATTGATTCTTTCCAGATGACTTGATCTAGTACAATGTTAAGAGTTCATAGTCGGGCCGAATGCCTGAACACCCATGCCATCACATAAATGTTAGGAGTTCAACAAGTTTACTATTCTAAGCAGTTTAACCTGCTAAATGAAAGCAGTTATGCTATGTAATTACTGTAGTAGATCATCAGAGTAGACTGGACACTAGAATATTGTTCTCATAGGGGGGCCCACTTAATGGATTAAGGATATATATAGGGAAATTATGATGACCCTTTGAACACATGAAAGGGTGGGTTTGAAAATGACCCTTAAGTTAAAAAGTGAATACTGTCATTGTCTCTGTCCTCTACATGGTAAATGGTGACCCTGTTTCTCTACTGGAGTGCCACACTCTTTAATTTAATTCTACCTAGTTATGTACTTAGTGGATAACGAGCACAACTTTTAGCGTCTGATATTACAACTTCAAAGTGAAAAAATTTAGACAAATCTATCATCTGTGATATGCATCCGCTTATTGGAAATTTATTCTGTGTTACACATCCAATTATCAACATTTCAGAACTATTATGTGGCCATGTTCTTCATATTGTGGAAACTCTCTGTAAAGTAGTTCCAATGAGAAGAAGAAACGTAAGCAGACCCTCATACCCTAGGATCCTGAAACTGAAACATTGTGGAAGCGTAACATAGTTTCAGACTTGTGCCTTGCCAGTTGAATTCATATTGGACCAGCCAAAGTGCATCATATGTTTGCCATATGGGTTAGTGACATCAAAGGAAAATCACCCCTTTTACCTATTATATTGTTATTTTACCCAGTTGAACAAAGATAGATCAATATCATGTTGTTCGTTGGGAATTGAAGAGTTATAACTTTTACCCTTAACATGTTCAAATGCACAATACCAAAGGTTCCTATGTTCTCTATAGGTCAAAGTACTTAGAACATTTATCTTTTGATGAAACCTAGGTTTTTCCTGGTATAAGTTAAAAGGAGAGTATGTTCGTTTCCCTTTTTCTACATTTGACCCGGTTCTACTGGTAAGCTAGGTAAGAGCAGAAGCTTGAGAGGTTTGGTAACTGTAATCAAACATAATTGCATATATCCACTGTAATTACGTTTGATTACATTATATCGCAAATACTCACTGTAACGAAATAAGTTAAATAACAATTAGTTTAACTTTGGCCAAAAAATAAAAATTATTTGCTTAAAGGTCAAACCATGGAACTATCATTCTTAAGTAACCTAAATTTCTTAAGCTGTCACTTCATTTCTGCTCACTGTTGTGTTCTAGTGTAATATGTAATAAGAGGATCTACTGATGTTCAGGACAAGTTGAAAACAAGTTAATCATGAAGCCTTTTTTTTTGGGGGGGGGGGGGGGGGGGGCGGTGGTAGACTGAAAGACCCCTCCTGAATCCCTACATCATTAGAGATCCTTCTTTTCAGCAACATTCAGGTAACTTGGAGGCAAGTAACCATCACTTTTGCACCTTAAAGATACCATGCAACTATTCAGTCTATTCAGGTAACTTGGAGGCAAAGTAACCTTCAGTAACCCATTCATTTTCTTTTCATTTGTTTTTTTGCTGTTGCAAAATGCATTTTGAGCTAGTATGAGACCGGCTTATAGTTGTGATAGTGTGATTCATTTCACAATCTCAGTTCCGTACTCCCCAATCATGTTTTTTTTTTCATTTTTTTTTTTTCACAAACAACCTTAGATTCAAGTGTTTCACATTCAGTAATTATGTCAAACAACCCAAGTGGTTTGTACAAGTAATATCAGTGTTGCACAACCAGCCCCATACTTTCCATTTTAATAGGAATTATTGTAAGATCTAATGCTCTTCTAGATTTCATCTCCTTTCTCAAGTATGAGTTCAATTGCTGTTGAGATAGATACCATGTGAATGACATTCGAAGTGGCTTGCGTGGTTGAATTTGTTGTTAGATGGTAATAGTAAAAGACCATGAAGCTCTTTTCTTTATGAAACTTACAACTGAGAAATATTATCTTGCGGTGTCGAGTATGTACTCATCGACTATGAAAATTAGATTATCCTTTCAAACAAAAATGTTGTTGATTATATAGCCATCAACAGTAAGTTTTCAAATAAGATAGATCCTGGAACCATATCCATCCCAAAGCTTAAGTTCATAGGTCGTTCAACCCCTCTCACTTATCTTCCCATGCTTTTTCATATTTATTAGTTACTCATGTGTATACCAACTCTTTCCAATTGCTAATGCTCTACTTTTTTAATACTTATTTCCAATTGCAATTGGTGTTAATACAAGATCCTTTTCATCTTGCTGAATTTTAATTTCGCAATGGATACCTTTTTTAAATAAAAAAATACATATCATTACTTTGTTTGATTCATTCATATACAGTTCATAAATGCAGAACCTATCATGATGCTCTGCATAAGAATTCAGGGGAGCTAGAGGAAGCCCTCAATTATTGAATTTCAAAGTCTAAAAATGTAGATAAAGCATATGTATATTTGCATCCAGCACAAGAGAAGTTAGATTGACAAGCACGTAACTTAGGATGGGTAAATCAGAAGACTCCTAGAAGAGCTTCTTTCTTATTGCCATATTGAGGCTGGGTAATAGAATGATGGGACTATACCATATCCTGTATCCATCATTATTTTTGTGGAGAACATTTTGTTCGCTTCCATCTCAACATCGGCTTGCTTGGCAAATCGGCCTTTAATCCTAGGCCTGGTCTCTGCATATGCTTTCCTTGAAGCGTACCTTATTGTTTTCTTGAAATTTCTTGTTTTCTTCTTCTCCCTGTACCTTAGGACCCTAGCCATCCTCTCAATGGGGTTCAGTTGACGTGGCAAATGAATTGGAGGCCCATAAAAACGATCAATTGGTCCTTTTGGAGGCCTTGAATGTTGGGTTGAAGTGTCGCTAGCAGCAATCTCTGGTACGATTCCTACATCCGTAGAGGAAACACAAACCTGATATAACATTAAACTGTTAAGTGTTGGATGATAAAGTAGACACAACAGCTTAGGCAAAGAACGCCTTAATAGTATAGGCAGTTTCGATTTCAATCTACACACATGCATATCTTGTCTTCATCTAATAGCCTGTTAGATCAGTTGGATTTGAGTGATTATCCAAATTCCAATATTAATCAAATACCATCATGGATACTTCATACAATCATAAAAAATAGCTGTAATATTTCTTTAGTAAATGCTAAGAAAGGCATTGATTTCCCCAGTTGATTGATTGTCCGCAGCAGAGATAGATGTCATGCGCAAGCAATAGTGAGAATCCATTGCATAATCATCTAAGCATCCTTAGAAAAACGATATGGCAACTTCAGACAAATTTTGCAACTGATTGGTGAGGGAGAATCCTTGTAAAACTTAAGAACTATGGTTCAAATTTGATGATCCAACAAACGAACCAAGATGGAAAAATGTTTGTTCTCCTTCTCATATAGGTATTTTCTTCAAAAGCAATTCCAGGTTAGTCTTCTACTTGAAAATGCATTGGCCTTGAGTTGATGAATTATAACTGATTTTCTTAAAAAAAATTCGTTTGGGGTAGAGAGGTTTGCAGTGGGTAATATTACTAGATTAATTCTTAATCTTATGTGCAATTAGAATTATTGCGATCTTAAAGTGCTAAAACTGTGCTATTATGATTCTCTGATCTTTTGATAAAGTGGAGAGTCCTATTAGATTCCTTCCGTCTTACAAGCTTCAAAAGTGAAAAGGGAAGAAAAGTGCCCTAAAAGTGAAGAAACGATATAAATGGTAAATGATGCCTTTTAGGAATTTCTTTGGAGAGAGCTTAAAGCTACTTATAGAAACTCAAGAAAATGAAAAAATCCTGTAAAACATAACATGTAGAAAAGTATTGCAGGATTACCAAAAAGAAGGAAAGAAAGCAAGCAAGAAAAGATACGCAGTTCAGTGCAGTAGGATCTGTCAACTTAACAACTAATTAGTTAATTAGGTTTGCTTATGAAGTGAACATATGGAAGTTGCACATAAACAGGAAAACTTACATTGTGGCGAAGTGGAGGAGCATAGCGGTTGGTAGCGTTTGGAGGCTCATAATCCAAACCCAACTGAAGTTAACACCACAATCAGGCTTACATATGATTTTCACGGCTATTTTAGTTTCCATTCTAAAATATGGCGGTGAACAGGAAAACTTACATTTGGGTGAAGTGAGGGACTGGCGCCTTTGGCAGCTTTTGGAGTCTGATAATCCGAACCCAACTTAAAAATATGTTGCTGATGATTGTGCTTCAGCAACGCTTCTTTAGATTCTCCATATTGGAATGGCACGATGTTATCGCCTTCTAAAGGGCCACCATATTGGGCGTGCTTACTGTGAGGACCAGAGAAGTAATTATCTGTGGGGTATGATGAGTTATACTCACTAAGGTTCAGGTACTCATCGACTTCATCCTTGAATAGACATCCATTATTCTTATTTGTCCTATAGTTGTTGTTGCTGCTGCTGCTCGAAATATACTTCACGGGATTTAGAAGCAGCCATGAGGCCTCATCCTCCTGATTGATGGGTCCGTCCCACTTTTGGCCCATGTTTCTATCCTCAAGGATGGGGAGAATAGGAACACGATGGTCACGTCCCCCACGGTTACTTTCCTCAACGTTGCACTCTCAAGAGGATGTTTGAACTTGGGCTCAATGAGTTGTTGAATGGCTATGGAGGGAAAGGAAGGTTGTAGGGTTTTGTTTAAGTAGGCAGATCCCCTAGAAAAATGGAGGGGAGAATCAAAGGGATGACACTTGGCACCCGTTAGTGACCAATAGATTATTTTGTGGTTGTCTGTGTTTTTTAGTAGGACCCAGGTTGCATTGGAGGTTCTTTTGGGACCTGTTTTGTAGCTTTTGCTTTTCTTGAACCAATAGAGGAGAAGGAACTAATTTTGCACTATCTTTGGCTTTTTCCGAACCAATAGAGAGAAAGGAACTAATCGTTGTACTAGGTTTGGCTTTCTTCTGAACCAATTGATGAGAAGGAACTAATTGTAGCACTTCCACTGTGGTGAAAAAGATTTAGTGAGCATGATACGCCAATTGGACTAGTATATTTGATAGTGCAAAATAAACATACTTTGCTGTAGATGCTGCAATTCTTTTGTTGTTTTACATGCTTACTTCTCCCATGCTACACATACACAAGAAAGTTCTACATAGTGTGAACTTTAAGAGTGAAACTCAGTGAAAATGTTTCCTTTTACATGTAAAAAAGGTGACTGGGTGGTGTAGTCAATAGTATCATAAATTGGAAAAGATTCCGTTTTTAGACTAAGTTTCATGCTTTGTAGAATTGCTCAAAGTTTGTGTACTTTGTTTTAGCCAATACCACCACTTCAACTAATAGTTTGTATCACCCTTACAGATTTATTTGTTCTTTTAATGTGACCCGGCAAAAGCTTTGTGTCGGACTCTTTTGGGACCTATCTGTTAGTGTTTTGCTTTTTCAACAAATAGAGGGGAAAGAACTGATGCACTTTCTTATGGGTGAGACAATATTTATTGCGCTTGATACTTCAACTGTTAGCGGACTGCAAATTATAGGTACTTTGTTCTGTGCCACATGTGCTACACTTACTATTTTCTAGCTGATACATCAATTCATCTTTCAGTTTGTGTCACATAGCAGAATATTTTCTCATCCAAGTGGCGTCTCCAAAGGTCCACCAAGGAGGCCTAGCGGGGTCCAGGAAATCACTTGGCTCTAAATAATAGTTGCAAATACAAGTCAGTAAATGGAGCAGTTATGAAAATTTTAAAAGACCCATCTAACTGTTGAAGGTTTAGTCAAGTTCGTTGTGCACCTAGTTTTTATTAGAGAAGACAATTTTGAGCCCCACTAAGGCACTAACTGATATTTTGCATACTGTTTTTAGTTTGACACTGCAGTGCACCCACTAACCCCGAGTCCGATCCTAAGTCTTGTCTTGGGTTGGTCATTGTCTTTACACACAAGTCAGTTGAGTCATGCTGAGTTCATTCTTACCATGTTCTGCTGCTGCTTGATCTTGTGTACACTGGTGGACTCTCAGATGCTATCTGAGCTTTTGTCTTGCCATGTTGTATCAAACTGGTCCAAGCGTACAACATATGTATTGCTTTTTTTGTTTTTGATTAAAACATATGTGGTGCATGGATATCCCTCTCTATTCTTTTCTTTTGTTATGAGAGATCATTATCAAAATTAAGTATCCTTTTTCTCCTCTCTTCTGAGGAAAGTAATTCCTCTTTTTGCGCGTATCTTACGTCTTTTTTTTTTGGCCAACGCGTATCTTACGTCTCAATCGTGCAAGATAGGGGCTTTAGCATCTTGCTGGAGGCATCGCGAACTCAAGGAGGTAACTCTTTTACCTCTTTACAGCTTTGGTTGAGGTGTTTTACAGTTCTGCAGATTAAGCTATAAAGAAATGGTCTTTTTAGGAGAAATACAACATGAAAGTTACTGTAATTCTACGTTTTCCTTCAATAGTTATCAGTTTGTAACGTCTCAGACCTTATTTGCATAAATGGTTGAATATTATGGAGATTTACAGACCCATGTGAGTAGCCCATCATGCCAAAAATGAACAGGCTCTTAGATGACTAAAAATGTATTTTTCTTGGGCTTAGCAGATTTATGTGGGGTTGAATAGGACCAAATCTTTAAAATATTGAAGGAGTTGCCCAAATCTTTAAATATCAAAGGAGTTGCCCAAATCTTATATATCGAAGGAGTTGCCAAATCTTCTAGTGTCATCTTTTGAACTGCCAGAAATCACCTTAGATTTCATGCATATGGCAAAAACCTTCCTACTGTTGATGCCTTGAAGCTGAACCAATGGCATAGGGTGATGTGGAAAGGGAAAGACATCTTTTTTGGCATTGCTATCCACTTTTAGGACCTTTTAAAGAGAAAAAGAGAACACTTTTGGGACCTTTTGGAATATTATTATGTGAGGTAGGTGCATGGGACCTCTTGCTGGAAAACAAAGCTTTGAGTAATTGGGTATCAAAACTGAACCTTGTCACTTCTCTTTATGTCCACCTGGTGATTCCCTGACACGTCATCGTAATCCAACAGTCTAGCTTTCTTGCTTCTGTTTTAGATTTGCTTATTATTGATCTTTCTAGTTATTTGTGGCAAAAATAAAATCTTTCTGATCATTTTGTATGATTTTGTGCACTCTGTGATTGGATTTAATGAAGATCTATTTCTAAAGCCATCCAAACCATGTGGTATGATGGACTATCACTTTCATTGGGGTTGGATTTTTGTGTCATGGTGCAGGTGCTGACGTGGCAGAGATTTCTGACCAAGTAGTTGATTCGGGAGCGACTCCGACCATGTAGTTGATTGGGGAACGATTCCGACCAAGCAGTTGATTCGGGAGCTCCTCTCCATGAGGCAAAATCCCCAATTCTCCAATGAGGAGCTGCCATGCTGGAAAGAAGTATAGATCATGATGCACCTCAGCCACAAGATGGAGATTAAAGGTAGGCACTTGAAAGTGAAGCAGAAACAGATATGCTGCATAGCATCTAGGTCCATCTAGCAAGAAGTCAATTGTTGGTGGTTAAAAAAGGGAAGCTTAGCAATTTTTAATTATAGGGTAAATTAGCAGCTGAAATTTGGTTAATTTGAGTAATCTGGTAGGTGAACTTTATAAAGTCTATTTGATGTTGTACATTGTTTGTTGTCTTGTTGAACTTAAATTATTTGCTTTGTTATTTTTTGTACAAATAACATAATTGAATGAATTTTTAATTTATTAGCTGAACTCTTAGGAAATTTGTTCCTTTGCTAATTGAAGTTTGTGAGAGATTTAATCAGGGATAGATCTAGTATTTGTATTCAGAGGACAATAATTGGATTAGGGGCAAATTGTATTTGTATTCAGAAGGCAAAAAATGGATTAGAGGCAAATCATTAAGTTTTAAAGTGCCATATGCAATTTTTAGGTAATTTTGACCTCTAATGCATTATTTCACCTAGTAATTTTCCCAAAACAACTCAACTAATAAATTGTCTAAATTTCAAAGATGTGTCAACAAAATTGCTAATCAAACCATTAATATACACTAATGTCAAACGTGTAAAGATGATTAACAATCAGGTTTACAATTCAAAACTTAGGTAAAGAAGAAGCCAATTTCTCTTTTTGGCCATCCTAACAAGAAAAAAATTACATTCTAATTGACAACAAATGCTTACAGTGAATGACTGAATTTACAAGGGATTTACAAATGCAGAATCAACAATCAACTGATGTTTGTTCCTTCAATTGACCTGATTCTTCTTCGTTCTCTGTTCTTCAGCTTGGATCGATATTCCGTTCAACGTCTCATAGTCCTCCTTCAGTTCTTCCAATCGCTTCGATACCTATCATTACCCGAATAAATGATGAACCCAGACTGAACAATAAAATTAGGTTAAAAATGACAGAAATTACAGACCTTGATTGAATAGGCCATTGGCAGTAAAACATCAGGATTCATTGCATCCTCGGGAAAATTGCGCAAAGCGTGGATGAGTTTCTCGAACGGTAACTTTACCTGAAAACAAAATTACCAGGTTTGCCAATCAAAACAATATCTTGAAAAATCCAAATCAAAATTATCTATCCTTTAATTTCATTACCAAGTCATCATGGCAATATTTCAACAAAGCCAGACCAACTTTGAAGACAATTTTAACACCCTGAAAAACAAAACATCATAAAGATCAAATTTTGATGTATCATAGCAGTCCAAACATTAGAAAGTTCACTTTTTGGGTACTGACCTCGAATAGGAAAACATCCCAAATACGAAGAGCCAAGTGGAATGGGAAAGAATATGCAAAGACGGTTATGAACCATTGGCTCCCATACATACTAGGGTTTATCATTTCTTGAGTGAAATGCTCCCCGAGCTTCGGTAATAACTCTCTCATCAATCGGTCGAATTGGAAAAGATATTGTTGCACCAATGGCAGCCCCACCTTCACATAAAATAGGTTTGTACTTTGTAAAGAACAAAAATTGGGTCGATATAAAATTACAAATTTCCTAATGGCAGTAAAAATATGATCTTCATCATGAAATAAAACATACAGTCCTAGAAATTCAGTAAATAATACTGTAATTAAACCATATAATTGTTCTTTCGCAGTTTTTCTTTGGAAATATTGTTGGCATATAATCTGAACAAATGTAGAGCAGAATCAGAGAAATGACTTACCAAATAGAGGCCTTCCATTGGAGCGTGGACGGCTCCTTTAAGTAAAGCAACTAATAACCAAAATGCATCTTCTTCGCTCATATAAAGAAGCAGCAGTCCCGCTACGAAACCCATACCCTGGTGGCAAATTCCGGCAATTTAATTATTCTCTTGAAAAAAAATCAACAAAATTGAAAACCTTAAAACTTAAGAACATATAGCATCACTAAATTTCAGAGCTTTCCTTTACCTGTACATATCCAACATCTCTGTCATAGACAGAGTATGCCTTCAAGACATTGTAGAGAGACCTCTGACCTGGTCCGTGTCTCTGTTGAAAGAAAACATGCGAAGGAAATGTACGAGAGATATCCCGAATGATGTCCATTTCTGAAGGTGAAGTCTCATAGATAACCAATTGCTGCAGCAATGTATATACAGTTAAATCAGTTAATTACCAATTTCAAGAATCAAGACTTTAATCAAGTCATAGTACATTAGATATAATATATTTCTGAGGAAATGCCACCCGTTACCAAGAATTGAAGCCAAACGCAGTAAAAGTTAAAAATTTAAGGTGTCCTGTTAAGGGTCTGCAAAATTTTCTCAAATTATTCAATGTATGATACATCAGCAAAAGATTGGATATTCATTTGTATGATCAGAAAGAAATTACCAATATCAAGAATCAAGATATTAAGCAACTCATAGTACTACTAGTAAGGCATAATCTATCTCTCCTAAAATCAACACCCATCTCGTAGAATCAGAGAATTACTTGTGAATTTGAACAAACATGAAGCAATAAGCTTCAAAAAGTATGCAATTCAAGGTGTCCCGTCATAGGTTTGTAAATATATTCTCAAACTATTCACATATTCATGTGTAAGGTTGGTTAAGGAAGGAAAATGCAACCTCATAAACACCGGGATTCATTAGCAAAAGGTCACGACTTCCAGAGATCAATTGCCAGACAAGGCCTCTCAAGCAATCTGGAATCCCTTTCCTTACACGCCTCTTGACAACATGAGGTTTTCTTCGAGCATAATGCTTCCACTCACTTCCTCCAACTCCAATCATCTTCCTCCATTTTCTCACCCTTCTTTCCTCCCTGGTAAAGTTGATGCACATGAGATAAATTCCAATCTATTAAGATTCATGAAATTTTGTGTGTCATGGAAAACAGGCAAATGGACCAAGTACCTTTCAAATTCATATGCTGATCTGATCTTGTTCCTACTATCAGGGGAGACATTAGGATCTTGCTTAATGAAACCGAACCTGTCTAGTGGCCTTTGCTGGGTTGGTCCAGGTTCATGATCATCTGTTCGTTTCTTTTCCATCTACAAAACCCAACAATTTCCTTTATTAGCAGTAGCCTGAATCCTTACAATGATTCATTCGTCAATTTCGTTTCTGCTTCATAATTCAAGGAATTGAGCACAATATCACTTTCTTGATCTGATAAAGACCAAGAACTTGAGAGAAATTTCAATTTGGATTTTCAAGAATACAAGAACAAGAAACTGAAAATGCAAACCAGAAAACGTGGCAGAGAAACAACTACAATGAAATTGAAGGTTACAGAAATCACCAATATGCAAAGGCGTACTACCACAATCACTCGAC
This sequence comes from Clarkia xantiana subsp. parviflora, assembly GCA_036873135.1. NCBI lineage: Eukaryota > Viridiplantae > Streptophyta > Magnoliopsida > Myrtales > Onagraceae > Clarkia > Clarkia xantiana. The sequence continues at coordinate 82,372 of JAPTYO010000053.1, read as the reverse complement.
AAGAACGTAACCTATGAAAGATTAATCAGATGTCGTAATTTTAGTTTTCTTCAATAAAAGATCAAACGCGTAGGATTCTAACCTTCGATAATTCGTGAAAAAAGAATTGGGTTTGCGAGATAAACCGTGAAGCAACAGTTGCGATTCGCGAAGAACTTGTAAGAGTATCGATCACGACTTATGGATGATATATGTCGCTTCGTAGAAAGTGTTGGTGGATCTGGGAGCTCGCGGATTGATGATGTCTTATGGTAGAGCCGCGTTCCAGTGAAAGGATTGGTTGCTCAGTGGTAGCCTGATTTGTTCATCAATAGTAAGTTGCAATTTTATTAACCAAAAATAAAGTTGCAATTTTTAAGATAAAAAGCAAATACTTTTTACTTTTTTACTTTATATATAATATGTAATATATGTATATTTAGTATTTACAGCGTCTTATTTCATTATTTTTGTTGGCCAAGCGTCTTATTATGTATGAATAACAGAAAATGATGTTTAGTAAATTTAGTTCGGCCTTCCAAGCAGTGTTTTTTTTCTGTTCTTGGTGATGTTAATCTAAAAAAATAGCAATAGCAAAAACGCCAAGAAACAAGAAACAGACGGCGCTTGTATCTGTTGTGTGTAAATCAGAATCAATAAGACGTAATGAGAGCAAAATTTATGTCTTGCTCTTAGCTCTTTTACAAATTATTAATTAATTCTCATTACTGGAATTAATAACATCTTACAGTACAGCATGCCTCAGTAGACTTTAAGTCTTAATGTGAATACAATATGCTAGAATATTAAAATTTAGGGTGATGTAATGCTGTCTCCACATAGTATCTTAATGATCTTCGTGTTCCTTATAGTGATAGCAGCAGCAACCATCTTCGTGCACCTTGCATAGCAAAGCAGAGGAGTTTTCTTCCAATACCAACTAATAAAATTGTTACATTTAAAAGTCAGATTCTTTTTAACAAGTTTCAAGATCAACAAGAACTGCAAAATTCTCAGTAGTTAATAGATGAAATAATACATTTTGATTGATCCAAAATCTTAATTTCCAAATACAGTCGTTCATAAATGAATCTACTTAATAATGCATTCAAAAGTAGATATGTATCATCATCAGCACATGGATTTTTTTCTCATCCACAGCAATTTGCTGTGTAGGAAGGTGTCCTAAGAATATTTCCATATGTCATCACATGAATAAAGCCTTTGAAATTCACTTTTCAAACCTAATAATATTTCAGAAACAAGCAGAGATTCAGGAGCAGTATTGATTAAACATCACTAGATGATGAACATCTCAGATCAAGTGTTGGATTATATTCAATTTGCTTCATCCTCATTCCCTAGCTTGAATCAAACCATGACAGAAAATCAACACCAACCCAGAATCATAAAGATTCCAATCACAAAACTTATAGAAAATTTATAAAACATGAAAATACATACAATTTTTTTATAAAACAGTGAGAAATTGGTGGAGAAAAAAGGAGCAATTTTTTATAGCATATGGTTAGATGGCTCAGTTCAGCGGGTTTGTCGACACGCAAAGTGCTTTCTTATCGAGAGACCCTGCATTCCGGTCTGTTGAGCTTGAATATTAGAAGTCGTCACCGCCATCTAACCATGGATTGCAAATAGAATTTCAGACAAAAAGCAAAACAATCAATCAATCGTGAATAAGAATGAAAGAAAGAAGCTATGAATCAATCAAGAGGAAAAATGAAAGTAAGAAACTAGGAGTGGCAGATGTATTAGAAGAGATGATCGGAAGCAATATATAGAGGGACTGAGAATTAGGGTTTGGATTCTTCAGATGAACGCCGATTTGGAGTACCCACTGATTCCGTCCACGATGGTGTGTTCTGGGCTTTCAATTTTAGGGTTTAGTCCACAAAGGTGTCTACATAAGCCCAATAGTTGGATCCGGCCCGTTTTACACTATAAATTTGGTTGTACCAATTCAACACAAATCAGTTCAATCAATTAAAAGTAGTACTAGTCGTTACAACTAATTAATTGGAGCTAGTAAACATATACAATATCTAAAGTAAAAAGTCGAGCTACTCTAAGAGTATACAATGTGTAACAAAACTTAATTATTAGTGTATTCTAATAGAATACATAATTATGGCATCTGCGACTGAGTTGGTTTCGTTGTAGCTGAGTTTGTATCTGGAGCAACAAAATCCTACTATCCAAAATAACATGCATAAGTTTCAAGTTGGAAAATAAGCTATTAAATATGAGTTGTTAAACAGTTAAAGCATCGATATCAATATGTAGTGACTCAATTTAAATGCTAATAGCAAGGAAGATCCCATCTCGAAATGTATTAATAGGATCAATTGGTAACGAAACGTGTATTTTGAAATAAATATAATTTAAATTCCATATGAGACGTCTCCTCTGATATGGTTTTAATATTTACACTCTATGCTTGAAATTATACAAATAAAATTGTATTATTTGGAGTATCAACTATCCGAAGTGTGATTAGTGTGACTTGTTAGTAACTCATGACTTGATTTAGCTAGTTAGGGGTTCGTCCAAACTCGTGTCAGACTAGGTCACCTAGTTTGGATGATTGTATTTAGGAAGAATCTAGGCCAGAGAGATCTCCTAACTCGACTGATTGAGATATGATTTATTTAGAGTTTTAATCGGCATGAGTGAGCCATGAGACTCATCTAAGTCCGGTCTAATCCCAGATATTGTATTTAAAACAAATTGACTACACACGAACTCAGGTTAATACGAACTTAGGTGAATTGAGTCATATATAACTATTTAACTATTGATACGTTATATAGATTAACATATCTAAATCACTATTTACTATGTAAATAAACTGAAAACTTAAATTAAATCGGTTAAACACTTAAACCTATCTCAAGCCTCAACCCTCGCAGATTTCAAGCTCTCAACCTCAACTCCTCACTGAGACTGACAGCGTCTCCGCCTCCTCTGATTCCGCCAGCCTCGCCGTCAAGCCATGCCGCTACGCCTCGCCGTCAAGCCTTGCTGCTACACGTCTCCTCCGCCGCTATCCTTGTCTAGTTTTTGTTAACGTCTTATTTAGGTACAGCTGCTACTCTGCGAAGGATGAAGAATATTTATACATACACGGTAGTAGCGATAATTATCTCAGATTTCTTCAAGCAAAAAATTCGTTATTCCTGTCGAAATCGTTGAAATTAGAAGTATAGATATTAATTTGATTGATGCTTTGTCGCTGCCTCACTTTCACTTTATTGTTGCGTCCCTTTTAGCTGTATTTGAGGTTTTCATTTATATGAGAATGGTTTATTCAGAAGCAGTGGACTGATTTAGGAGTTTCCAATTGATTTAAGCATTAGTTTTTGGTTAGATTTTATGATTAAACGTATACTTCTATTCAGTATCTTTTCGTTTGTAGAGAGCACTTTTTATGATTAAACTTTGCCCTGTGTGATATGTATTGTGTTTGATATTGAGACTTTAAGATTAGACATTAGTGAAATGTTTTATTGTGTTTGAGACTTTGAGTTTAAGACATGGATGATATGCCTTAGTTGTGTTGGAAAATCTTTGTATGAGTATGACTATAATCTTTGTATGAGTATGGCTATGTTGGATTTATGTGATTTCTGGGTTGGAGTGTATGTATTTCTGCTGATTCTGCTCCTTTTAGCTTCAAGAACGGTCGGACCGGTTTGAATCTCTTCCTGGATCTGTAGAGATCCTCGACCGCGTCAATGAGCTCCAAAGAGAGTTGCCGAAATGAGCTGCGAGCGGCGATCCGACAGCTCAGCGACCGGTGCCTCTACTCTGCTTCCAAATGGTATCTATCTCCTCCTTTACGCACAAACCCTAGACTCCTTACTTTCCGTTAGTGCCCAACTCTTCGAACGTTCAAAGTTCGGAGCTTTTGGTTCCAACTTGTATTTCTGGATCTGCATTAATTTACAATGTTTCTTGAAATCCACTATTTTCAAGCTCTCAAAAGTGGATAAAATTCACTGTGGCTACGCAGGGCAGGAGAGCAACTAGTGGGGATTGAATTAGACCCTGCCAAATTTACGCCTTCAAACACAAGGTTCCAGCGAGGGAGCTCCAGTATCCGCAGGAGATTCCGCACCAGTGACATCACTTCCACTCCAATTGTTGGGGTGTCTTTTTCCACTCCTGTGATGGAAGAGGATGATGCAATAGATGGAGACTTTTACCTTCTTGCAAAATCCTACTTCGATTGTCGGGAGTATAGAAGAGCTGCTCATGTTCTTCGGGACCAGACTGGAAAGAAATCCATCTTCCTTCGTTGTTATGCTCTCTATCTGGTTTGTTCTTCAGCAACTATCTCAGTTCTTGCACTCCCATTTTCTATTGCTTGATAATTTAATACGGTGTGTTTCCTTTGGAATGAGCTGATCAAATTTGAGGCTCTAATTGTCTATGCTTACACTGCTCTAGCCTAATTTCGGTAACGGTACTTGATTGATTTTCTCAATAATTTATTTTTGTATCATCGTAGCATATTAAGAATCTTGCTCCAGAAAACATATAAATCATTGATGACAAGACTCAAGAGTAAATCAAGCTTATAAAAATGTCAGAAATCTTATTATTGCTTGATTCAATACTTATTTTCTGAATTTCAACTAATGCATGATAAGATTTCTTGAAAATATACTTTTTTATTATACAGATAAAGATTGAGATATATTATTGTTTTCTCTCATGAAGGCTGGAGAAAAACGGAAAGAGGAAGAGGTGATAGAACTCGAGGGACCTTTGGGCAAGTCTGATGCTATGAACAAAGAACTAGTTGCATTGGAGAGGGAGTTGTCAGTTCTCCGTAAGAACGGATCAATAGATCCCTTCTGTTTATACCTGTACGGTCTTGTCCTCAAAGAAAAAGGCAACCAAAGCCTTGCTCGAACCGTTCTTGTGGAATCAGTGAATAACTATCCATGGAACTGGAGCGCATGGTCGGAGCTACAGTCCTTGTGCACCATAATCGATGTTTTAAACAACCTCTCTCTCAATAACCATTGGATGAAGGACTTCTTTCTTGCTAGTTCTTACCAAGAACTAAGAATGCACAACGAGTCTTTATCCAAGTACGAATATCTGCAAACCACTTTCAGTTTCAGCAACTACATTCAAGCTCAGATTGCGAAAGCCCAGTACAGTTTAAGGGAATTCGACCAAGTTGAGGTGATATTCGAAGACCTATTAAGGAACGATCCTTATAGAGTCGAAGACATGGATATGTATTCAAATGTGCTTTATGCTAAAGAGTGTTTCGCCTCTTTAAGCTTCCTTGCCCACAGAGTATTTATGACCGATAAATACAGACCCGAATCTTGCTGCATAATTGGAAACTACTACAGTTTAAAAGGGCAGCATGAGAAATCAGTTATGTATTTCAGAAGGGCGCTGAAACTGAACAAGAATTACTTATCTGCTTGGACTTTGATGGGTCATGAATATGTGGAGATGAAGAACACACCTGCTGCTGTGGATGCGTACAGAAGGGCTGTGGATATAAACCCTAACGATTATCGAGCATGGTATGGGTTAGGTCAAGCTTATGAAATGACAGGAATGCCTTACTACGCTCTGCATTATTTTAGAAAATCGGTTTCCTTGCAGGCGAGTGATTCTCGGTTATGGATTGCTATGGCTCAGTGTTACGAAACAGAGCAGCTACACATGCTTGAGGAGGCGATTAAGTGTTATCGAAGGGCGGCGAATTGCAATGATAGGGAAGCAATAGCGCTAAATCGATTGGCTAAGCTTCATTGTGAACTCGGAAGAAGCGAGGAAGCGAGTTTCTACTATAAGAAGGATTTGGAGAGGATGGAGGCTGAAGAGAGGGAAGGGCCTAACATGGTTGAAGCTCTGCTGTTTCTTGCTAGACACTGTAATGACCAGAAGAGGTTTGATGAGTCCGAGGTTTACTGCAACCGCCTTATGGATTACACCGGTCCAGTAAGTTGTTTTTACTTTTTGAATGAATGAAGCTAGCTCACTGATGATAATTGCAATGATTTTGAAACTATTTTTTGTTTTTGGGGTTAATGTAGGAGAAGGAAACAGCAAAGAGCTTGCTAAGATCAATAAGAACAAACCAGGGTTTGCCTCCAATGGAAGTTGATCTTTTTCCTCCGTAAAAATTCGGGTTACAAGTCAAGAAGTGTAGAAGCATGATGATGATGAAGATTTTGATGCTATGATATGAATTTGTATTATCATGCTAGTCAGTAGTAGTCTAGTTAATTTAAGTTTACGATATGTTCACAATGTAGCTGCTTTTTATTCGTTATTTAAAATTGGAAAGAATCAAAGTATATACGCATTCTCTTAAGACAGACTCCCAAGTTTTAGCTCATCTTATTGCATCACCCATATCTAGTCTTGTTTATCATTTTGGTATTTTATCGGATATTTGTAAAATTATTTCGGATTCGGCTGTACTAGTTAGCTTTGTTCTGTCTAATAATGTCTGTTTAGTTCATAACTTGGGGAAAATGGTGCCTTCTTAGGTCATAATATGTTTTATATTAATATGAGCATTGTTACTAAGAATAATTAATGGCCTAATATTTATTTTTTTAAAAAACATACATTAATTATTATTATTATTCCGATGAAATCATAGTGGCCTTACTTTCAGCTTATTTGCTGCTGCTACGACGCCGTCTTTCGGCACTGCAAAGACTGGATAGAGTAAGGTTGGGGAAGGATCCACATACACAAACGAAGCAAGCACGAAGTATCTCTCGATTCCCGGTTGTCGTCTCTTTCCTTCCACATCCCCTACCGAAGAAGAGGAAACTGCGCAACCTGATCCTCTCCCGAGAGATCATCGATGGGTGAACAAAACGAAGATCCGCAGAGGTTGAAGAAAATTGCGGCGTCGGCGTATGATTACGAGCGAGATCCTCGATGGGCCGATTACTGGTCCAATATCTTGATCCCTCCTCACATGGCGTCCCGTTCCGACGTCGTCGATCACTATAAGCGCAAATTCTATCAGCGCTTCATCGTACGTTCTCACACTCCATCTGGATTTTTCGTTTGATTGCTGTTGGTTAGGGTTTGCAATCTTGTTGACTTGCTAGTAATTGTATTCGATTTAGATTGCTTTCGCTTGATTTGTATGGTTTCACTTGAGTACAAAACTTGCTCAATTTAGTTTATCTGTGAGACTGGATTCCGATCGTCTAGCTTTCCTTGTTTGATTAACATTTCTATATGTAATATTGTGTACTAACACATACATAGCGAGTTATCTTTTCTACTGTATTTTTATTTGAAGGCTCTGTTGAACTGGAAATGGAATAGCGAAACTTAAACATAAATTACTACACAAGTTGTGTTGCATACTTTCATGATTGCTGTATAATGCGATGTTGTATCTAGAGGATGCACATATGGCCTTGATGATTGCGTATTCTTCATCTTTTCAGCTTGTAAACAAATGTTTCTGTTATGTACTTCTTTCCAGGACCCTGAACTTGTAGTGGAGGCGATGTCTTCAGGTAGTTCATCACAGTCGTCAAGGCAGTCTGCTCCTTCAACGGCTTCAGCAGCAGGAAGTAGTGTACATGCTCGAAATCAAAGTGCAGGTTGCTACTTGCTTGTATTATTCCCTTGCGAAATAACTGAAATTAAAGCATTTTGTCAATTTATATGTATTCATGGATTACGTGACATCCTCTTTAATCAAATTCACCCTCTTTTCTGATCATATATCAGCTTAAGCTTCCTAAAAGACATAAATAGCACATTTATCAGTATTTGACTATGTTGATCCTATGATGTGAAGCTGCATTCCTCCTTTGTAGGTTCATCTACAAGAAGCTCAGGTTCATCTGGTACTTCAGCTACTGGTCCAACGTCTCTACGCTGGGATAGACAGACCATACAGTTCTCTATTAATGCTTGGGTATTGTTGGCTTTCACCACAATGATAAATAATACACTTTTTAGCAATTTCTGCATGATGTTTCAATCTTGCATTTCAAAATTTCATTTGTTGAATTTCACTATGTTGGTGTCTTGTATTTGCCAACTTTCTATTGATTCCTGTAGCTGCATTTTTCTTGCAGGTTTTGATTCTGGCTTTGCTGGCAATATTTCCTTTGGTGCCAAAAAGTCTTTCTAATAAGGCATACCGTCTTTCATTTTTGGGCACCATATGTTCCTCCCTGTTTTCCTTGTACTCTCTGTATGGGGTAAGCATATATTTTTTTTCTTTGTTCTGTGTATGTCGAATCATGTGTCTGTACTTCTTTTACTGACTCAGAGTATACTGCAGAAACCGACCGCATTGAATCTGCAAGCTCTGCAAGTGTACTTGCAGACAGTTATTGTAACCAAGGATTTTATCTACTTCATCTACAGTTTGACAAATGTAACTTCAAATCTTTTCCTTCGATGTGAGAATCTCTGCTCTCCTTCATTTTATTATTGCATCAAGTCCTCATATCACAATTATGCTTTATTGCCCTCTTACCGATCATTGTTTCTATTATATAGTTGCTCTAATTCCAATTGTCTGTCGAGCTCTTGAGCTGGTGGCCAAGTTCCTAAGGCGCAATTTCAGCCGTTCCTCCTTGTATAGGTACTTAATAACCTTCATCAAGATGGAGATGACTGCTGTTTTTCTAAATACATAATGTTCTTTTAACATTAATTTATTTATTCTAGAAAATACTGTCCTTTGACAGCAATCCACATAAAAAAGAGTATGAAACTATTTGCGATACTAGGCCTCATTTGCTGTTCTCAAATAGTTTATGTATACAAGTTTCTAGAACTTGCGTTGTCATAATGTTAACAATATGCTCTCGCCTTAGCCATAGACAAAAGTAAGTTCTTTTTCTCCCCTCTCTTATTAAGTTGAATTGATTTGGGTCTTTTGGCTTGTAGGAAGTACTTGGAAGAGCCATGTGTTTGGGTTGATTCTAACACAACTACACTGAGCATATTGTCCTCCCATGCTGAGATTGGCTTTGGCTTTTTGCTAATCATATCTTTGTTCTCGTAAGTCTTGTAACATTCAATGACTGATTCTTTTTTATCTCAGAGGCTACTCTAACCAGCATTGTTTGATCTGCTTATCTATTTCTCTGCAGGTGGCAACGAAACATTATGCAAACCTTCATGTATTGGCAGGTTATTTTCTTTACCTTGTATCTATCTATCTACCCTATAGAAAGGAAGGTTTTGTAAGTTTTGGTTCTTGTTGTATATGTAGTTTTAAGTGTAAAAGAATGTTATTGGATTTGGCAGATATTGAAGCTGATGTACCATGCACCAGCGACAGCAGGATATCACCTAAGCGTGTGGGCTAAGATCGGGAGGACAGTTAATCCGCTGATTCAACGATATGCTCCATTTTTAAGCGCCCCGCTATCTGCTGCTCAAAGATGGTTTCTTCGGTAAGTGCTGCTAACAGATAAGTGAAGGAGAAAGATGATTTGGTTTGGTAGGAGAGATACTCTGGGATATGTAGGACCTAGTATGTTTTTGCCCTCAAGAGGCTGTGGGTTCTTTGCTCTAGATGTTATGCATGTTCTTCCCTCTTTTGTAGAACTGTGAAAGGAACTGTTGAATAAGTACCCTACTGCTTTGGTAATTGGTTTTTGCATGAATAGCTAGCTCTCAGTCCAAGTAATTAGTTCGCTATAATTCTATGTCTACCAGGAAAATACTCTATATTGGGGTGTAATCGAAAGTGGAGTTTCTGGCGAGATCGACTCATTTTACTCGAGCTCGATCGAGCCTAAAATTTTCAAGTTTGAATCGGTGTTGTACTTGATGAGTTCGAGTTTGGCTCAACTCGGCTCACAAATTTTAAAATTGTTATATTAAATCATAAATAGTACATTTTAGTTTGAGTTCAAATGCAACTAGATTAGACTATTGGCTCTAACTAGATCTCGACTTAAATATATACATATATATAATAATATGCAAAATTTAAATTAACTCGAGTTTGAACTTGACTCGAATAGGCAAAAAATTCAATTAGGCTTGCAAGTTTCTCGAGACGAATATTAGTGAACTTATACTCAATTTGGTACAAAGTCGAGAAACGTGGTATTGGTTAGGGGTGAGTGATTCTGGGTATGTCATAATTCCAAGTCTACTAGGAAAATACTCTATACAGGGGTATAAGTGTAATCAAATTGAGCTGAGTATCTGGCAAGCTCGACTCATTTTGCTTGAGCTCGACCGAGTTCGAGTATCGGTCGACTCGGCTCGTCAATTTTAAAATTGTTCTACTAAATTGTAAGTGACGTACTTTAGTTCGAGTTCGAATGTAACTTGATTAGACTTTTGGCTCGAACTAGAATTCGACTTGAATTGAATATATATATATATATATATATTATGTCAAGTTCGAATAAGAAAAAAGAGCTCGATTAGGATTGCGAGTCTCTCGAGTCGAGTGTCAGTGAACTTGTACTCAATTCGGTATAAAAGAGCTCGATTCAACACTAAATTTAGTGTGTTAAATTCAAATATCGATTGAGCCGATCTCAAGTAGCTCATATTTAGTGTACTTAATTCGTTCCGAAATTTCAATCTCGACAAGATCCGACTCTGAAACAATGGCAATGTGTGTAATTTTCATAACTTATGGGGCGTTTGTCATTACACACTATCGGAACATGTCGGAGGTTAACTGTCGGAACTCGGAACCGATATCATTTTTTTCTAATTTTCTGATTGGTTCATAGGAGGTGGTGCATAGAGGGAAACCTAGAAAAGAATCATTATTCCACCATGGCTCCTCCTGCCATACTGCCACGTGGACTGCGTGTTCCCCATCATCTCTCTCTCCCTTGTCCTCAAGAAATTATGGATCGATCCACTGCAATTTCCTAGAGTCCGCTCCTATTCAATTTCTGTACACGAATACGGAACCGTAAAACGTCTCCCCGTCTCTCATTTGACTCTCTCCTTCTCCGATCTAATCTAATCGTTGACTGCAAAATGGCGGTACCCGTGATAGGCTTTCCGACGATACCGATCATCAGGCTGCTCGGAGCGGCTGTCGCTGCTCTTGTGCTCATCTGGTGCGTCCATTACCGGGGTGGTTTGGCCCTAGTGTCCGACAACAAATCTCTTATCTTCAATGTACCACTCTCATTCTCTGATTTTGCTACTTCTTGTTCTGTATCGGATCGATTTGTAGTTGTTAATTACTGTTGATGATGGATATGAATGGTTCAATGACTGGACTTCATAGCTCGACCAGCTGGTTTTTAGGTTACATTCAGTTTCTTAGCTTCTAATTGCTCATCCATGCTAATTCCACTGCTAGGTGTTCAATATTTCGCTGTTTATAGTTTTTCCATGGAAATTTTCATCCATGAATCTTAAAGTTGGGGGAGATTTTTCAATGAGGTGTAGGTCTATGCCTATGCATGCAGCTCAAATGTTTGTGGTTTTGCCGCTTAGAGTGATATTAATATAGATACTAAAGTGGTCCTCTTTTTCTCTGTAGGTCCATCCTGTTTTAATGGTGATTGGCCTAGTACTTCTAAATGGTGAAGGTAATTAATCAAACATGGTTCTCTTCTGTCAAAAAGTATTTGGTTGATTTCTACACAGGGACCAAAACTTTACATTTGATAAGCAGATTAAAGAAGAGTGAGTATAGAGATTTGGTAGAGATTTTTCATTTACAGAGCATAGAGATGTATTTGTGATTCCATATTGAAACATAGAGCCACCAACTGTGATTACAATTAGGAGATAAGGGGCATGATATTTCATCAGTTAGCTTCAATTAGAGATTATCGAGCTTCTTTCTGGATTTCCCAGTCTCTCTTTATGAACCAACCCACGTTTCACTTCTTTTCTATTTTGTGGCTATAAGAGAAAGAATGTGTTTGTTTTGTCATTCATATTTCCTTTTCATGTGGGCTTCCATGATTATAAATAGTGATTGTTATGGCCACTGATTTGTGAAATTCTAGATTATATACTCGTTCCTGAATCTGATGAACCCTAAACCCTAAACTATGCAGCCATGCTAGCATACAAGACAATCACAGGAACAAAGACCTTGAGAAAATTCGTTCATCTCTCGCTGCAATTTTCTGCACTCTGCTTCAGCATAATCGGAATTTGGGCTGCATGGAAGTTCCATAACGAAAAGGGTGTTGACAATTGGTACAGCCTCCATTCCTGGTTAGGCATTGCTTGCATGCTCCTCTTCTGCATTCAGGTCTTTCTCAAAACCCCTCATGCCTAAATTTTGTTTCATGGTCCCAAAAGCTGCATAAAATTAAAACACCTTGTTCTCTGACTCTTTGTCATTTCTTGCCATTTTAACATCTCAAATTTCAGACACCAAATTTCAACATTGGGCAAACCTAGACTGTTTATATGTTCTTAACTTTAAATTAAACACATTCTTGGCTTACTCTTGCCATTTCTACTGCAAATATTATATCCCTCTTATGCTTCATTCTTAACAGTGGGCGATTGGGTTCACAACGTTCTGGTACCCGGGTGGTTCGAGAAATGGAAGAGCTTCAGTTCTTCCATGGCACGTATTCTTAGGAATTTACATATACGCCCTCGCCATTGCCACTGCAGCCACGGGTTTTCTTGAGAAAGCAACGTTCCTCCAAACACACCACATGATATCTCACTACTCCAGGGAAGCCATGCTAATAAACTGTCTGGGCATCCTGGTTGTTGTGTTGGGTGGTCTGGTCACTCTCACTGTAGTTGCACCTTCAAGCGGTAAAGGTGAGTACACTGAGCTTCCACTGAGTACACACAATAACTAGGAGTTGGAAAAATTTTGAGAGAATTATGCATTGTGTAGAATTTGTATGAGCCAACTGAAGAAAAAAAAAGCTATCAACATTTAAGATATATATATATATATATATGAATTGTTTGGGATATAGTTATATGGTTAGATTAGTATTTCCATGTATGAACATGTCCCGGATCTGATATTGTAGCTGGATTTACTTTACATGACTCCTTTAGGTACGATTACATTCAAATCTTATATTTATGATACAATTGATACACAGTTGGAGTTTATTGACATATATATACTAATTTTGAATGAGAGACTAAACTAAACAGTCTCAATAATATCATCTTGGTAGAAGGAGAGATTCTATAATAAAGTGTTTTAATCACCAATTTATTTCTGATTATTTTGGGTATAGTGAAGGATAGAGATTCAATAATTTTGACAATAAGTATCTAATTGCAGTTCCAAATTTGTATCATGTTATTTTTAGTTGTTCTATGTTTATATTGTTGTTAATAGGTGTTCCAAATTTCGTTGTGTTGTTTTTAGTTTTCTGTCTGTTTTATATGTTAATTTTGATAGATTTTGGTCTAATGACTCCATAAAATTCAACATTAAGAGCATTTTAAGAAGAGAAAATAACACTTCTATTTTTCTTTAACTTATATCAATTAGTGAGTACATATAGTGAAATGGAAGAACTTATGCAAAATTGAGGTTCAATTTAACTTAATTGGTATAAATATTCATGGATTAAAAAAAAACATATATCTAGCTCTTTCAAATTTAATAGAAAAAACGGACTGAACGTAAAAAAGTAACGAAATCAAAACTTAGGACTTCGATTAGCAACAATTTAAACCTGAAGTAGTATTGTGTAAAGTTGGAAGCGTAATTAGATTCTTAACCTTAAATATTATTTTTATCAAATATTATAATTATTTATTAACATCTACAAAATCAACTTACGATAATACAACAAGTAATTTATACAAATTTAACCTTTGGGTAAATGAAAGTTTAGAATCTTTTTTCGTAAAAAAAATTAATTTCACTAATTTTAATTTTGGATGAAAAATCATTTGAATATTATTAAAATTTGGAGATAATTTTAGGAAAAATAATGGATATTGTTTTTTGGTTTGAAAAAGGCAATACATTCATTCATTATTTTAGTATTCTTTTGTATCTGCTCATAATTCGCAATTGTTGTGTTGGCCAAAATAAAAAAGGGTATTCTCAGTTGACATGCCTAACACATGTACTTTATTCATATGTTAAACAAAATGGACGGTATGATCTTGCTTATAATTAATATATTAATAATAAATGTATATCAATGTGAACAACACCAAAGATTCCCCACTAGAGAAGAAGACAAGTTGAACTTTTTTTAGAGATAAAATCTAGATCATACCGTCCATTTAACATATGAATATGATGGAGTGCAAGTTTACAAAAATAAAAGTTCATTATCGTCAAATATTTGAAGACACAACACGTTCAATTGAATATAATTTGATGTAAATTGTAATACTTTTAATTTATTATTAAATCAAATTTGAGTACACATTAAAAGACCACATGTGATAAAAACATACTCCTTAAATGTCCAGTTTCATGAAAATTTTAATGGAGGTAGCAATTTTCTAAAAACTTAGAAATTCAAATAATCCGTTTTTTTTTTAAATACTAAAGTTTAGATAATAATTTGTGTCAAAGTTCAGGTTTTTAACCTTATATATTGTTTTGGTTCAAAATAATATAAGATAATAATTCAATATATATATATAGTAAAAAATTAACAATTAATCATGTTTGGGACTTAATATTAGTCAAATAGATTAGGTGAGCCAAATGGGTTGAATCTTAATTTTTTTTGGCCAAAGGTTGAATCTTAATGGAAATGAGTAATTAAGAAATTACTCTAAATCTTTTGTTGCCATTTTTTATTTTTTTGGCAACTTATTATTACAATCTCCCACTCTAACCCAACTAACTCTCTATATATAAAGCCAGTCTATTATTCCTCCTCCATCACATCACATCACCACCACCTCTGCTTGCTCTCTGTAAACAATCGCCGGTGAATAATCAACGAAGAAGAAGAAGAATATGGCTGCTGCTTCAAGCTCCTCCGCCCTCAGGCCATTCTCCGTCAAATCCAGACTCTCCAGTAACTCTCCAACTCCTAAACCATTCCTTCCCTTCAAGATCTCAACTCCATCGGCCAACCTCCACTCATCGCTTTCCAAACTCAAACTCCGAAGCTTCCCTAAAGACTTCTGGAGATCCTTCAGCTCCGTAGCCTCCTCTTCCGATGATTCCAGACCATGTAAGTTCACGATCTCAGAAGAATTTAATTAATGCAACTGATTTTGAAAATTTGGATGATGAGCTGATTTCGAGGTTTTACAGCTAAAGTTCAGGAGCTCTGTGTGTACGAGATCAACGAAAGAGATCGCGGCAGTCCAGCGTTTCTCAAATTGAGCCAGAATAAAGCCGTTAATGCTCTCGGCGATCTCGTTCCTTTCAGCAACAAGGTTCGTTTGACTTTTATGTAGTTTCTGTATGTTTCTCGGCAATCCAGATCTGATGGATCGAGTTCGCTCTGTGTTTTCAGCTCTACACCGGAGATCTGCAGAAGAGGATCGGCATCACGGCCGGAATCTGCATTCTGATCCAGAACAAGGCGGAGAAGAAAGGAGACCGTTATGAAGCCATATACAGCTTCTACTTCGGCGACTACGGCCACCTGGCGGTTCAGGGACAGTACCTGACGTACGAGGACACGTACCTCGCCGTCACCGGAGGATCGGGCATCTTCGAGGGGGCGTATGGGCAGGTGAAGCTGCAGCAGCTCGTGTTCCCGTTCAAGCTGTTCTACACTTTCAATCTGAAGGGGATCAAGGATCTGCCGGCGGAGCTGCTCGGAAAGGCGGTGGAGCCTAGCCCCACCGTTGAGCCGAGCGCCGCCGCGAAGGCCTGCGAGCCTGGCGCCACCATAGTCAACTTCACCGACTAAGTGCAGGGTAGAGACGGTGGCTATTTTCCGTCTTACTTTATTCTTAGTGGGAGTCTTAGTGGATGGTGATTGGTCAGTCAGAGCAATAGCAATAATGGATTCCTTTTTAATTATCTTTTTTCGTGTATTGAATAATGCCTTGTTTATAATGCATTGTATTTGCCCGCTTTTGGAGTGCAAGTAGATTATGGCTAAAAAAATAATGCATTATAACCGTACTAGAATCGTTTCTAATACAAACTATCTTGGAACTTATCGATTCTGAGTATCTGTTTGGATCCGATTATATTAATTAAATATTTAATTTTTTTTTATTAACATACCAACAAACATCTATACGTCTGTCATAAATGATTAATAAAAATTTAGTAAAGAATCATTTAATTTTGGCATAAAAAACATTATTACATATAACCGGTTTTTTGGCAAAGGAAAATACAGTAAATTGTTTCGAATGATACGTTATATAAATGATTATTTTAAAATCAGATTCGAAAATACTAATTTATGAAATTTTATTCAAATTCATACTAAAATCGTTTACATATACCTGAAACATATTTAAAAGGCCAGTTCTAAATGGATTCCGAATCCAACCAAGTAATTTGCTCACATAGTTTTCTAATATGATTTACAAGCATCATATTTGTGCTATTTTTACTTCTAACTTCTAAGAATGACTTAATTGTTAAAAGAACGATTAGAATTTGCATCATAATTATTAATGTTAATTTTCCTATAAGATTTTCCTTTAAAGCAATAAAAAAAGTAGCATAAAGCATGGTAAGAATGTCATTTGGTCACCCCTGGTATTTGGATTAAACATATTTAACATAAGTCTTGTATTGACTTCATAGCGAACCGGTTTGGCTGGTCGGTTCGTTCTCCACTCCGGTTAAGGCAAATGGAAGAGGAACACGTCATCCAAAATTTGGCGGTTGAGAGCGCACCAACATTTTCGCTCCATTCATCTTCTTCTTCTTCCAACTGTAAATATCTCCATTTCTCTCCTGCCTTCATTACCTGCCCTCACTGAGCTAGAGATACAGTGACGATGTTTACGAAAGCAGCACCGTCTCCGGCGAGACTGGATACTGTCCTCTACACTCTCGACCACAAGTTCGGCATCTGCGACCACCGCTACTTGCTCTCTCAGTCTGCTCCACGGATTTTGCTGCATCGGTCCCAGCCATCAGTTTCGATTAGCCACCGTCACAAGCTTCAGTTCACAGCCAAAGCAGCCGATTCCACTCCGGCTACGTCAGCCGCCGGGAAGTCTGTTGTTCCCGATAACGAAATCACTATCACCAAGGTCAGGGCGATTGACATTTCGGTCCATCGATTTTCTTGATTAAGGTTACCTCGTCGTTTCTCAAAGCAATTGCTTCCTGCAGATCTCCTTTGGTGTTATTGGATTAGGCCTTGGAGTGTCCTTATTGAGGTGAGTTCGTTTATCCTTTCAATTTCAAGTTTCCGCTCTACCTTCGGGTTCATTTTGCTGCCGCAGAAGTTGAAAGTTTCGTGGATTATGCAGTTATGGCTTTGGAGCTTACTTCAATATACTTCCTGGATCGGAGTGGTCGGCAATTATGCTAACTTACGGTTTTCCGCTTGCAATTATTGGTATGGCTCTCAAGGTAAGTTCTTGTCGTTATCGTGGCTTCAGCTGTATATTTCATCGCTATTAGACTGGTTGTAGTTTGTAGTGTGAGATGAATTAGCATATACTGTAGTTAGTGTGAACTGTTCTTCGAGGAACCTCTGAATGAAGAATCAAGGTTATTTTCTTATGTAACTAATATTCAAAGTTCTGCAGTATGCAGAACTCAAGCCTGTGCCTTGTTTGACTTATGCGGATGCAGATGCACTGAGGGAAACATGCGCCACACCGATCTTGAAGCAGGTACTTGTCTTTTCTCGGGTCCTCAATGAACATTCTTGCTTTCTGATTTGAAATGGTAAAGAACAGTCTCCATCCTCTTCTAGTATCAAATGCAACTCTCTATTTCATTTGCTTTTCGAGTACAAGGCCAACTGTATCTATTGAGCTTATCGACTTTGGTTTGTGCAAAAATGGATTGCCGAATAGAATTTACCGGGGAACCAAAAGTGTATAAATATGCAAATTGGGAGGATATCTCATCTGATCTTGTCATTCAAACTAGTAGAAGACTACTCTTTTTCTGCCCATATGTTATTTTGGCCTTCCTCTTTCGGCCTCTTTCCACAACTTGGTCTTCTTAGCCCATCTTCCCTATCAGCTTATTAATCCATATATGTCCGTCTATTATTTACATCATCGACTCTGGTCAGGTCAGGAGTGATGTCACGAGATACCGCTATGGGGATGAGCAGCATTTAGAGGAGGCACTGAAGCGAATTTTTCAATATGGTTTGGTATGATCAGTCTCTTTCTTGATGCTTTGCTTGAGTTTACATGCACTGTCTTGGAAAAATCTAGTTTTTCCCCTTATTAACCTACCTCCTCTTTACTATTATCTGTTAGGGTGGAGGAATCCCACGAAGAAGTGCACCTATTCTGAAAATGATCCGCGAAGAAGTAAGACTTAAGTAAAAAAAACATCTACATGTATGTATATGTACTTTCGGTCGATTCAGCTAATCAATTTACAATGTGTTGCAATTAAAGGTCATTGGAGAAGGTAAATACAGCTTGGTATTGGAGTTCGAGGCAAAAGCTCTTCAGCTGTCTGATTTTGAGAAAAGACAGGTTCATTAAGCTATATCTCTACTTTAGAACAGAACAAAAATCAGAATCTCGAAGAATTGGTGCACTGCTTCAAAATTTCTAGTTCTAAATCAGGTTGTTTCTTGCAGGCCAAGTTTACTTCGTTCTTTGGACCCGGGATCACAACTGAAATTGGTAAGCTTATAGTAAGTAGAGATAAGAGTTCAGCTCATCTGTGTGTACTGAAGCAGTACTGATAACAAACTTTGTTTGTAAAATGGTTGCACTTGCAGGCAAGGGAGAGAATGATCTTTATGAAGTGAGACTTATCTCAAATACACTTCCAAATGCGGCGGCATCTTCCTAATGAGGTTCATTCAGTTCTTCAATGTATACAAATTATCGTGTAAATGTGAATCTCTCAGTTCAGTGTAATACTGATCATAGTTTTGCCTTCTCCGTACAATACACTACTAAACATAATGCATAGTTAATTTATAGTGTTTTGCGCCGTAATAATCATGAATGTCTTTTAGTCTCAAATTGCTCCGAACAAGTTAGTTTAGTCAACATATTACAGGCTCAGGTGAAACCCACAAAAGCGATTCAAAAATCGCTATCAATAAAAGCCTAAATATCATTCAGGCAACAATGGTTGGTAATAAAGTACTAGATTGAGTTGAAGAACTAACTCAAGCAGTCTCAAACTTCAAATGTTACAGAGAAACCACAATGAACACAATAGATCACTAGAACAGAAATTGACACTAAAAAAGAAGCAACAAACCAAGCAGAATCCATTCTACTTCAAAGTTTGATTAAATAACAATGCTCTATGCTAGTGACCCGAAAGCAGCCATGTTGCTTACTGTCCATCAGCAGGCTTTGAAGCTTCCTTGATCTCATCACCACCATCCTCCTGCAAAAGTTTCCAATTTGAACATACCCAGAATTTAATATATCTAGTATTTATAAAGGGTGAGCCCTACTACTGGAATAAGTTAACTTCTACCTAACGAATGTTTAAATTCAACAAAAAATATGGTAGATTTGAAACTAGAACTCATGATTTCTATATATGTATCAACCACTAGAATAAGTTAACTTCAATGATATTATGACTACTTCAATATTCATCGCTAAACCAATTATATGTGATAACGCATTGTAATGATCGCTAAACCAATTATATGTGATAACGCATTGTAATGATAGAGAGTAGATAGAGAGAGAGTCACCGGAAGGTCGGAAGTCCAGAGAGTGAGGTTGTCTCTAAGAAGTTGCATGATCAGGGTACTGTCCTTGTAAGACTCTTCACCCAATGTGTCCAGTTCAGCGATAGCCTCATCAAATGCCTTCAGAGGCAAACAAGCCAATATTGGAAATTCAGAATATTAATTCAGGTAGATAAAACAAGAACTTATAGTGAAACTCAAGGAGAGTGAAAAAGTTACTTTCTAGCAAATGTCAATTATTTATGTTCACCAAGTTTCACTATAAATTTTCTCTGTCAAAATAGATGGAACAGGAAAACCCAAAAATGGAGGCTAATATACTACTAAACCCAAAGGATTATCAATAAAGTTGCAGGTGAAACAGTGAAGATTTACATTTAAGGTAAATGATTAGTTTGCTTTTAAGAAATCTTGCTTGCAATCTTGCAAAGTAGGTAATTATATTGACTGCTTCATCCATTTCTTAAAAGAGAGAACGAATGAAGCAGTCAATAACCTTTTAATAAAATGAATGAAATAGTCAATATAATTACCTGCTTCGCAAGATTGCAAGCACGGTCTGGAGAGTTGAGAATTTCATAGTAGAACACCGAGAAGTTCAAGGCAAGACCAAGACGGATCGGGTGAGTTGGCGCCAGTTCAGCCAAAGCAATATCCTGATTGAATAAAAAAACAACTTGATCAGAAAGGTAAATAGCAAGAGATTTATTAAACATGACAACACATAAATTCACATACTTGGGCAGATTTGTAAGCCAAAAGAGTACTTTCAGCAGCATCCTTCCTTTCAGCACCCGTCTTGAACTCAGCCAAATACCTGTGGTAATCACCCTTCATTTTGAGGTAGAACACCTTAGACTCAGCAGATGTAGCTGAAGGAACAAGGTGCGAATCAAGAAGGTTGAGGATCCCATCACAGATCTTGCTGAGCTCGGTCTCAATCTTGCTCCTGTATTCCTTAATGATGGAAACATGGTCCTCGTTTCCTCTGCTTTCTTCCTTCTGCTCAATTGAAGAGATGATTCTCCATGAAGCCCTTCTGGCTCCAATCACATTCTTGTATGCAACAGAGAGGAGATTACGCTCTTCAACCGTTAGCTCCTCTGAGTCTCCTGTCTTTACAACTTTCTCCATGAACTCCACCATTTCTTCGTACCTCTCGGCTTGCTCGGCCAGCTTAGCCAGGTAGACATTTTCCTCCCTTGAAGAGTCTGATGGCGACATGTTCGTTATGCTGTTCTAAATCCAAGTCTGGCATCATCAAGATTCAAATTAACATATTATTAAATTGATTCAAACAATTTAAATAAGTAGCATCAAGCAAAATGATGGCAATTTAAACATCAGATCAAGCAGAATGCACCAGAAAATTCTTCAGCTCTAAAAACAAATTTTGACCTTCATATGTTCGGTTAACCGAAACAAATCCTGGATCCTTTTGACTGCTAACATTACATCAGTAAAGACGCAGATTATGTATCATAGTCGCCAACAAATCAACATCAGACTACAATCAACAAATTGCTTTGATAAAATTTCATCAGCTCTAGCAATAGAGGATCTGGATCCATCAATACGAACTTCACACATCTCAATTCGTCACTTATTAAAGCCAACAACAAAAGAAACTCAGTAAGGATAGTCTACAACTGCTAATTTCCAATTAACCTCCAGTGTTTCCTCAACCCAATACACATCAAGATCATCAAAATGACGAATCTTCAAATTCAAATCAGAAACAATTAGATCCTTGGTTCAAAAACTTGACAGATCGGGTCGAGAATATCGACACGGATACCAGATTACCAATCAATCGGCAAATCAGGCAGATCTCTAAACAAGCATAATCATTTTCAATCCCAAAAAACAAAAAACAAAGAACAGAGAGAGAGAGCATACGTCGGTAGATCGTGAGAATGAATGGGCTAGCTTCTGGTGGCGAGGCAAAATGAGATTGAGAGGTTAAAATGGAAGGGGATGAGTGAGAGTCTCGTGTAGGGTTCTTAAATAAAAGAGATAGACGGATGGTTGGCGACGGAGATATCACGGTTACCGTTGACCGTGAACTCCCATCCAATGGCCATTGTCCATTGACTTTTAGTTACACTATACACGTTATTTTGCCATTTACCATAATAATTTTATTGGTAAACATTTTCCATAATAATTTAGCTGCCATATTTTTTTTCATTTATTATTTTATTTTGCATCGTTTTATTATTAAATAAACTCTTTATATTAGAGCAATGTATACACTAATTGTTGATTATTAAAAAAAAATATATATATATATCATTTAAATTTATATACATTAACTATATAATATTTTTTGTTTTTTTTCCCAAAACTATATAATATTATTTAATAACATAAAATTTATTGCATTGTTTTAAAACTTAGAATTGTTGATTATATCATTCATAATCCTAATTAATCCAAAGAGGGTTGCGTTCTGCAATTCACGATATATATACAGCCGCAACTCCGGCGCGGCTCGGCTAACTCAGAAGCTGTGACCGTATACAACTCCATCTTCTCCAACCAGCCAGAGAAGAGATCCCTGCGATATGGGATACGTTCAGGAAGCTCGCGAGAATCACGTCAAGAAGAAGGTTGAAGAAGGTAACTTTTCTGCCGTAGACTCGCGTTATTAGACCTAACAAGGTAGATGAAGCCGATGTTCTTTATTTCTCATCTCTTAATTCATCCAAATGTATGCATTTTTCCATCAAATTAGTGTGATCATTTCGGTTTATGAGCTGATTCTTTGTTTACCGCTCCAATGCTGTGAAATGGACTCGAATCTTATTTAGCAAATGCATACAACAGAAGAATGAATCTTGGATGAAATAGAGGTACCTTATCATTGTAGCATGATTATGGAAGTGGTTTTGTTTGGTCTGCAATACTTTCATAGAGAAGCACTAATCTGGAATCACAATGATACAGCAAACATGAAAGTTAGGCATGCGTACATTACATTTTCTCAATAGCGTATGGTCATTTGATGCATATTGGATGTATGTACATGATTTCCTGCATAATTAGCTCACCGAAGCTAGAAAGAACTAAGAAACTACTTATGTATAAGATGAACCTGATCATAGTTGTCTTCTTCATGAGGTGTTTTTAGGCAAGTATGAGTTAGGGCTTACTTTATGTTTATTGTTTAGAAAGGTTTCAGTGAGTTTCATATTCATGTGACAAATTGACAGCTTTACGTAGCAAAATGAAGTCGAAGGCTCTCAAGGAGTGTGATTACTACACTTCAAGGTATGCTGAATGTGCTCACGGAAGAACAATATCAGTCATCTGGCAGTGCCGCAAACAGGCTAAAGAACTGAATAATTGCCTCCATCAGTTGTGAGTTTCTCGCTTTTTTCTAAAATATCTTTGCCTATACGTCTTCTCAGTTCTACATGTTCCATACTTTTATTCCAAGAGCTCATCGGTCCACCCGTGCTGCATTTCTACTTGAAAGGAACAGATTATTGACTGTTAAATGAGCAAAATTTTGAAGTTCTTAACTTGATGATAGTCCTTTTAGCAACATATGGAACCCTAAACATAAATGGCAGGGCTGCTAAAAGCTGCCCAGTGGAAGCTCCAGAATAGCAATGGAGCATAAACCTGAGTTCTTTGACAGTTTTGATATTGTAATAATTCAAGTTAGTAAGTTCAGCTGCTCTTCAAGAATGAAGTTAGTGTGTTACATCTTTGAGTTGCTGGTTTTGGGAGTTTATGCCTTATGACGGTTCAACCTGAAGGTAAGGGAGGGAGTTCATAACAATGTTTAGGAATGTGGTGTGAAATCTATCATTTTCGCACTTTGGAAACTGTGAATTATGGTAAACCTGGTTGTCTTTCTAGTGGTATATGTTCACCTTATGCAAACAAATTGATCTTTCTCAACCTTAACCAGTGTCAGTCTGTTTATTACTTGAGGTTATGGGTCAAGCTAGTGTATGGTACTTGGAAATTGTCAATAAACCCAATTTGAGGTTGTGTTTAGTGATATAACTGAAAGCACAAAAATTGTCTAAAAGAAGTTTGTTTTGATTATTGTTGCAGTACGAACGATGCTGTACTGGAGGAAATGAAAAGAGAATACACTCAACAAGAGAAGACTTCGCCATTACCCAGATGAACGTTACTCATAACTGGATGGTGCTTTGATATGTTGAATCAAACTCTGGTCAACAGAATTACTTGGGCCACAAGATTCAGTTCAAACTACTAGAATTCATGAATTTGGGTGTTTAAAAGCAGTTGTAGCTGATTTAAAGAGCATGGTTGTAGTCTGTCTGGTCGACAATAATCCATTTCATCATGTTTGTGTTGTGCTGAATTATCGATATTGTTGCACTTCCAGCAAAAAAACGTTTCTTTTGGAGAATACTATGATGATTCCTTAGTTTTGATCAAATGTTCCCTAGCTTGTGTTCCATTTATCCACAGCTAGACTCTTAAATGTGAAAAAAACTAACTGAAAGGTCAAAAAACCCCGACACGGAGCCGAAACATTCTTCTAAACTGCATAAAAACCAAAATGCACATTACAAAAACCAATTCAAACTCAAAACTTTGAGATAGCTACAACTACTCAAATTACAGATAGTATTTTTCGAGCTGGTGAAACAATCCATTCTTCAACCGACATTACATCCAAAATCATTAGACATCTGCTGTCTTGTTCCTTGACTTGCACACCAAATAAAGGAAAACGTTTTACGGCACAAACCACTGACTTTGTAAGTAAAAGAAGAGCAGCATCACTAATTAGGTTTCCGCATGTTACGTCCAGCTCGAATCACTTCATCGACCAATAGCAACTGAGAAGCTATCACAGGCCTATAGAAGAACAAACACATAGCAGTCAAATACTTAAGACTCGTTAATTGCACGGCTAGGCAGAAGAAAAACTCATCATTCTACGCATTGAGTAGCAGAAGAAACCGGTAAATAAATATATACACAGAGCTATAGCTTGTTGTTCACTATACCCGGAGTTAATGATCTGGCGCTTCACCGCATAATTGTCAAAGATACCCTCCATTTGGGGGTCAATTGGTTCTCCGGTGTGCATGTTCAATCCCACAACGTTTCCTCTATCGTGTTCACCCTTTATATTCAAAGATTTAACCAAAAGTAAATACAGGTTTTTGTTCGCATTTTTTGCGATGTGGTATCTGTAAGGATATGTTAAAAACCAAAGACAGGAGGAACAACATACCGTGAGACCAATAATCACATCCTGAGTGTCAAGTCCAGAATTCTCAGCTAGTGTCTTTGGCACGACAAGAAGAGCATTTGCAAAAGCCTCCACGCCAAGCTGAGCACGCTGTTTCAAAAATTACATTGTTTGTTAAAGTACTGAGAATAACAAGTAATGAGTAATTAGAATAGTAACAGTGTATTATTACCCCTTTAACAGTTTTCTTCACTTCATTCATCAAATGTTGGCTAGCTGCTACTTCAAAAGCTCCTGCACCCTGAACAAGAACAAGTGGCAATTTAGCCTTCTAATTCTAGATTTTTGCAATGGCAGAATTTCTTTGCATAATATTTACTAAAGGACATTGTACAAAAACAAATGACAGCACGCAAAAGATAATTTGCTTTAGCACTTGCATAGTGACACTATAAGCACCCATAAACATGCACTTCAAGACCATTAAAGCAGCAGCCAGTGTGTAAAAGCAGCGGAAAACAACTGTTCTTATATTATGCTAAAAAATCCTGCAATAACTTACTAGGATAACAGCTTCATCCTCAATAGCATTCTTTACTGCTCTCAATCCATCTCGGACAGCTTCCTTAATTTGGGCAATTGTATGGTCATTTGGTCCTGCAAAGTTTATGATGGGAAGCCATTCTTTAGATATCTAGATAAACTATAAGGAGCGCATCCAAAGATCAAGCGCGTATTGTTATTATTTTTTAAAAAATACCCTTAATCAGAATTGTGCAAGAATGAGGGTTCTTGACATTTTCCACAAATGTGTACTTCTCTTCTCCGAGTACATGCTCATACACAAGTCCAGCCCAGCCAAGACAATCAGGTGTTAAATCGTCAACGGAGTTGACAGCCTCACCACCAGTAGCTAAGACAAGACGCTCCATGTTTCTTCTTTTAGCTCTTCGGAGAGCTATAATCTATAAGATGGTTTACAAATTGAAGAATGGAAATCACAATCACCAACATTATCAGGTAATCAGAGGATATATATATATATAACAATAGCATGTGTTGACCGTACCCCTGCTCTTGCGAGAAGATCTAGTGATGGTGGATCAATTCCCTTTTGATTAATGACCACAAAGCCGCTATCACTGTCGGCACAAACCTGCAGGAAATAATATAGAAGTGCTTAACAGCAGAACATACATATGTATATATATATATATATATTAAAGAGAGAGAGAAGGGTGTATAAAAAGAAATTTCTTTATATATATAAATATATAACCACCTGGTTCTTAAGTTCGATGATTTTTCTGACTTTTTCATCAACTGAACGCCTTTCAGCCAAAACCATAGCCTCTCTCTGCTCGGCATTTGAGTAGAAAAAGCCAGCATTTACTTCGCTGGTAGAGAAGTAAGGCATCAGTTAGTTTTTTCACCGGGATATAAAAATAGAACCTTATTCCTCAAACAGAATAAATGTGCCAGCAAGCAAGAAAAAAAATAACTCGGGATTAAGAAAAGAGTATCCCATGAGGGTTTGCACCCTTATGATTCAGTGTGCTATCCAGTGCTACACTCTCATGAACCAACTTATAGCTTAATGCCTCATAAAGTAAAACTATTCAGTCTAAGAGTGAATAACGAATTCAAGAAAGCATAAATTTTCATCGTATAAAAGAATGAAGGGTTATGACGAAACACCTTACAAGATTAACCTAAGCACACCACCAAAAAGAGAGCTTGTGTATGCTCTATAAATACTGAATGCGTACCTTTTGTCATACTCCAAAGAAACGTTGCATGTTAAGATGTAACAATTTTCAGCTCTCCGCTTCATATCAGGATGTCTTGAACCATGGTCAAGAACAAGGCCTTCAACCTAAGAAAGAGGGAACATTTTTGTTAATTTATAAGGACAAATAAGAAAGCTATAGTAGCACTTCAAATGTAGCTGAAAATAGAAAATATAAAAAGTACTGCTAGGAACTGATCATTGTCATGTGTTAGGAAGTAGCTTGCTGGAGTATAATTTTTAAAGGTCTAGGAGAACATTAACTACCAAGAGTCGAAGTAAATAAAATACAGTAGAATCAAGTTGTAAGTTGTCTCTAGATCTTATAAGGATAAGACTCTTCAGAATTCATGTCAGTGCAGAGGAAGCTTTACTTATGACCCATCAGCTAAAGGGACTTTAGAACTAAGAGTTAAGACTTAAGAATAAGAGATCATTAAGAAATGAGAACCGGTAGCTTATACAATATATTTCAGTATAAAACACTCCAACAAATAAATAAATCATACCAAGCGTGTGTCAACGTCAAATTTGTGTCGCATGTGCATGATCTCTACCATGAATAAATCAATCTCTTCCTCGGGTTTCTTTATGCAGAGAACCTGTTACACCCAAATTCAGCAGATCATTCCCAATTCAACACAACCCCGCTATTAAGCATATGAAGGGACAAAGTTTTAGCAAAGTTTACTGGTTATGTAAATTTTGTAATAACAAACATCTTAAAGAACTCACCCCATTAACAACTATATCTGTCAACTGATCGGCCAATGACTCGTACAACTGATCAAGAAAACAAAAACCAATAACTCAGTATGGATTAATCAAAGTAAAGATCAGTTATCATTAAAAAGAGATCAAAACGAGTACCTTTGTTCTAAGGGTGGTTCTCGCCACCATCTTAAGAATTTCTCTATCTGGTTCATTGCCCATTACCACGGGTGTCTTGAACTTCTCGAGGAATTGGAGGGTTGCTCGTTTCGCTATCTCAAAACCATCAACCAAGACACGAGGGTGCATCCCTGAAGCAAGCACATGCAAGCCACAAAATCCTTCAGTAATGTAATAGTAAATACTTTGTCTTATTTGGCAAAAAAATACTCTGTCTTCATTATGAGAATGCATTCATCAACTAGAACTCTTGTTTATATTGCTTTAATAGTCCATAGCCTTACCATTCCAATGATAATATTAAATTAAACAAGAGTTTACCCAAGCATTTACATGAAAGCCCAGAGTAATGATTTCAAATTTCCAGATTGACTATTTTGCAAGTATTGGTTATTATGATTATGTGCTGATTATGTTTTAAATCGACACACTGTTTTATACTATCATCTAGTATGTTCGAAAAGCAAAGTATCAGTCATAGTATTTTTATCATTATGTGCAAATACGTTGATGGATCACAAACTCTCCATACATTAATATAAAACAGTGATTTAACTAGTCTAAATGAGCAAAGGTGAAAACTGACTACTAGTGAAGTCCACATCACAATGATTAAAAGAAACTTATAGCCTTAAATTCACTCCAAAGAAGCATCAAAATTGACGACCCTAAAAATCTAAGGACTGCCTAAAAAGCCACCTAATGTACCATAGAAGGAGATGACCATAGATGACCGAATGCAATAAGAAACTACAGAATTAGCAGTGCAGCAATCATATAGAGTCACAGATAGGAAGCTCCCAAGATTTCAATGAAAACTACAGCAGAAGCAACAAACCTTCGTCAATATAGCGTTCAGATTGTTTCATGAGTTCACCAATGAAGAGGACAGTAGATGTCGTGCCATCGCCACTGATGTCATCTTGCGCAACAGCAGTCCTTGCAATCATGATTGCAGTTGGATTTTGAATTTGCTGCATTCATTTAGTGAAATTTTCAATTTCTAAAAGAAACCACAAGATCTAAACCAACCCCTACAGGGAAAACGAAATGACTTGAACTCTGCTGAATCAAAAGTAGCTTGTTTCCATCTAACAGGAATATAGTGTCTTCATTGTTAAAGAAACCCTACCCGTCAACAAGAAAGTACTGAATCACCATCCTTGACTTAAGTTTTTGAGAAACTTGATTAAATTTTGCATTTCAAACTAATTTTAATTTTTTAAGCCCGGATTCAAACTAATGTATCCCACAAAACTAAGCATGCCAAGCAGAAAGATGGAACTGAATCAAAAGGGGATCAAATACGGAAAGAGAACTAAGATCTGAGTATAAGAGCTGCGAAATAATTACCATTTCCTTCAAGAGTGAGTTTCCATCCTTAGTAAGCTTAATATCTCCAGCTCCCCCAACAAGCCTGATAAATCGAAAGCAGATCAGCAAGAAATGTAAACAATAAAAAACCCACCAACTAAACCCCGAATCAGGTCGAAAAAAGTACATCTTGATGGTTCCCTTAGGACCGAGGTTGCTCTTGAGAACGTCCTGCAGGCCCTTGGCGGCATTGATGTTCATGTGAAGAGCAGAGGACTTGTTGAGAACCTCCGCATTAGGGTTCAGTACTCGCAGAGACATCTTGGAAACCCTAGGAGAGTGTCAGGAGCTTAACGACGGTTCCTGGGAAATGTGAGAACTCAGCTTGCCGGTGTCGAGTGCAGAGGAAGGGCGCCGATGAAGGAGGAAGAAGAAAGTGGTTTAGGCTTTTAGGGCTTCTGGATCTTGTCGTTATGCTTAGCCTAGAGTCTGTTATTGGCCCACATTCCACCTTCAGCCCATAACCCTCAAAATGTCTTTAAAGATTGCATTATAGATATGGAAATTTTTTAACATGTGCATGTAGAGAAAGAAAAAAACATAAAAATATATATATATATATATATATATAACTCATAGTTTAGATGTGATACATATGTACCTAGTCACGTACCCGATATATACTTAGTCATGTGCCTGTCACGATGACACATGTTTACACGAGGGTCATAACTCGATCATCACCGAAGACAATGACTCAGAGTGTAGATCTCATAGGCGTAGAGCCTCAAGGAGCTTCATGCCCTTATTATATATATACATTACATGCGTAAATCCTTACACATCTAAACTCAAACAGCTAATTCCAGGGCGTCACCTAGATAATACTTGACGCCCATTCCGAGGCATTACATGAATTCACCCGTAACCCCCTGAGGATAATAACACAAGGCACCAAGATCTTCACGGTCGTCACCTTAGCATACTCAACACCATCTCCTATTGTCCTCACTCCTGACAAATATATGGAATAAGCAAATGACAGGTAACATTGGTAGTCTGTATGCCAGACTACTCCCTACTCCTCTTAGCTTTTATGATAATATAAAATGATGAGATTTGGTCATCATTAGATTTACCATAGGATTCGACACCGACCCGAACCCCTTATAAATATCACACTCCCCACCGGAGACAACAACAACCTCCTGACTGAAGAAACCATGGTCTGGCCGGTGCCACACTCTGACTCTCTCAACTCTCTACATGCTTACATGCATACATACATATTGCAATTTCTCTCTTTACATAACGTGTGACTAATTTGACCGTCAGAGAGGGATTTCTAGGCCCGCGTTTTATCCCTTCTTGCAATTATGCGCCGACGAACAGAGTTCGGAGACATAGTGGAAATCATTACGGGTAAATTCAGATTCCATCAAGATCAGACAATAAAATTAATATTTTTCTTAATTGTTTATATATTGTGTGTCATATCCAACACGTTTCATAATATACTTTTTTTATGTGAAAATATGTGTTACACTAATTACCAATCCAAATTTTGTGCAGATTTTTCCTTAAAATATGCATACTAAATAAAATATAGTAATATGCTTAATACTATGTTATTATAAAGCTTTTTACATACACTTTTACACTAAAAAAATTTAGTAAATTATACTACCCCAAAAAATGTTATAAATATTTTTTTACGATATTTAAATTAGAAAAATATATTATTTTTAATAAAAAAACAAATAAATCATATTTATAGTTAGATATTATCTACTTTTAAATATCGTAAATAAAGATATATAACTTTTGATATATAGTACTATGATTTATGTGTATTTTTTATTATAAATAAAAGTAGATGCGAAAATATTTTAAACGATATTGGATATCATATAGTTACAAATTAAGTACACAAATTTCAGCCCAAAGCGAAAATTAATAACATTATAGAATAAATTAAGTACATAATTCTTATTCATGATATTTTTAGACTGGATTTATTTTTCTCTCATAATTCCGAATTGCCGTTTATGCCCTCGAATAGAACACCCGCCGAAAAGACATCGGCGGCGGATATTTAGCGGGAAGGGAACTGTCAGCAGATGCTACGTTCTTCATCTTCATCCTCAACGCTTTGCTCCGTTTCCGTGTCAAGGTCGAGGAGCTTGGATTCTTTGAAACTTACCGTAATCGATTGGGCATTCTCTGGACTTGCTTGTTCTCCATAACGATACCGGAGCGTTGCGTACCATCGGTCTCTATGCTTCTCTCTCGGCCGAGACCTGCTTCCATCTCTTCCGGCGAGAATCTCTTCTCCTTCCACTCGTTTCACTTCAAAGGCCGATACTTTATCAATTCATCTCCTCCCACACGGCGCGGTGGAGTCGCGGCCTCACTCTCGGCGGCGATGCCTGCTGCTGTAAACAGTTCGTCCACTAACTGCTGCAGTGACTCTATGAACGGGGAGGAGCTTTCTTTGAAGCTCTACAATCGACAGATTCGCGATTGCTGCAGAGCACGGGACATGGATGGAGCCATGGCTCTTCTCTCCCAGATGGAGGCTGTCGGAATCAGACCAAGCTCCTTATCCTACGCTTCTCTCTTGGAGACTCTTGGGAATCTCGGCAGGACTTCGGAAGCCGAAGCTTTGTTCCAGGAGCTGCTGAGCTTAGGGTTCAGGCCAAGACCCAAGTTTTACAACGTCTTGCTCAGGGCTTTTCTGAGGAAAGGCCAATTAGGGCTAGCTTCGAGGATCCTGGACGCCATGGAAACCGCAGGTCTGTGTCGAAACCAAGAAACCTACGAGATTCTTCTTGATTACTACGTTGGTGCTGGTCGATTGGAGGATACTTGGTCTGTGATCAATGAAATGAAACAAGGAGGTTTAGAATTGAATTCATTTGCTTACAGCAAAATCATTGGTCTTTACAGAGATAACGGAATGTGGAAGAAGGCAATGGGGGTCATAAAAGAGATCAGAGACATGGGTATGGTCCTCGATCGCCATATATACAATGCCGTGATTGATACTTTTGGTAAATGTGGTGAGCTCAGTGACGCCTTGGAGGTGTTTGATAAAATGCAGCAAGAAGGTGTAAAGCCTGATGTAACCACTTGGAATACTCTGATCAGGTGGCACTGTAAAGATGGAAAGTTAACCAAAGCTCTTGAGCTGTTCAGTGAGATGCAAGAACAAGGGCTATACCCTGATCCGAAGATCTTCATCACGATAATTAGCCGCCTTGGGGAGCAAGGAAAGTGGGATTTGATAAAGGAGACTTTCGATCATATGAAATGCAGAGGCCATGGAGAGAGTGGTGCTATTTACGCGGTATTAGTAGATATTTATGGCCAATATGGGAAATTTCAAAATGCTGAAGAGTGTGTATCTGCTCTGAAATCTCAAGGCCTTCAACCTTCAACAAGTATCTATTGCGTGTTAGCTAATGCTTATGCTCAGCAGGTCCGGTTTTTTTCTTATCAACATCGTTGAAACCATTCCCATCTATATTACTACTATTTTGATCGATTGGTATATATATATACATTTGTACTAATGCAGGGGCAGTGGGAAGAGACCATTAGGGTGCTTCAGCTAATGGAAGCTGAAGGAATCGAACTAAACCTTATAATGCTGAACATGTTGATGAATGCATTTGGCGTTGCTGGAAAGTACGAGGAGGCTCTCTCTATTTACCATCTTATTGATGAAATGGTAACTTCTCTAGTATTGCTGATGCATTAGACATTAATCTACTTTTAGTTTTTTTTACCTTCATCATGATTTGTCAACAATATATTTGCTTCTTCGTCTCTCTATAGGGTATCTGTCCCGATGTGGTAACGTATAGCACACTCATGAAAGCATTTATCAGAGCAAGAAAGTATGATAAGGTGGAAATTACTTCTATTTTTCTTAAATGATGATTATTTACCATGAGAATTCGGTATGTTGAAAGAACCTGTTGTTTTGGGTGGTTTGGATACAAGGTTCCTGAGATATACAGGGAAATGGAAGCAAATGGGTGCACTCCTGATAGAAAGGCAAGGGTTATGCTGCAAACTGCTATGAGTGTTCTTGAGAAGTTCTAGCACGGTCAGTGGCAAAACCGACAATTCTTACTTATTATAGTGTTTTTTGGTTTTCTTTCAGTATATTTGGTGATGTAATTACTGATTAGGATCATAATGCTGGGAGGACACGGTAGTGACGTTTTCTAAATCGCGTCACTAAAAGTTCGAATCTCATAGCTCTATGGCCTTCTATGTAGACTACTATACCAAAGGCTGCTCCCAGTAAGCAATAATGATTTGTTGTATATACTGAGAGTCTGAGACTAAAGATATTTTGCAACCAGAGGAATGAGCAACACCATTTTGAATTACAAAGCTTCTTCATTTCATTTTTTGGAATGAATTGTACATAGTAAGTACCTATCAAAGCACAATAGTGTAACTCTGCATTCTGCAATTCCTCACTGTATCTTGAAAATCTCAACTTTATCTTAAACAAATACAATGGTGATGGTGTTATGGTACAAAACTGCCCTGTCCAAGGTTGTCTTGTCAGTATTGGTACGAACCTTGTTGGGCACTCGGGCCTTGGTAATGGTAGGCACTGAATTGCGTCGCTGAAGCAGCAGGATGAGGAGTACTGTTAGAGTCATGAGGATACAGACCACGCTGTGGAACAAATGGACTTTGTCTCGGCTCCTGTTGGTTGACCATGTTCGGATATGGTGGTCCCTGCTGTGTATGTGGCGTGGGCCCCGAAGAAGCTGCATAGGGATTGTAGAGGACGGGGTCGGGCCCACCGGGATGCTGATCTGGATGCTCCAGCCTTCTTCCACTAAACTGCTATCATACATTAACACAAATTGTACTTATTTAAGAATGCAATCCAATAAAGAGCAATCTTTTCAGATAAATGAAATGAAACCCAGAATAATTGAACTTTAGTTGCTTCAAGGCCAAGGAATCCCAACAATGAAGGCTCAAGCTGATGCTATCTAATAAGGGCTTCATAGTTCATCATCAGAAATAATAGAGGAAACTTTAGTCATATGCTTTTTCTGCATTACCTCGCCGTGGTTAGGGAAGCTGCTACTCCCAAATCCCATTGAGGAACTGACCATCTTATTTGCAATTCTAGCCTCCAAATCGCTGCTAACCTCAGGGTACCTAGATTCATTAAATTTATATATTTATAAAAATCTCAACTCTTCATGGAAAACTATCTTGATGATGATGGTTTTTTTTAAGAAATTTGATATTATAGTACCTAGGAGCTGCTCGTGGAGGCGGGTAAGTGTGTGGGTCATATTCATGAGCAGCAACCTTTATTCCTGAGTTTGATGGAAGAAAACCTCTTTCTACTTGTGGGCCTGGGTAGCCATGGGGATCATATTCATGCAACTCACCCTTCATAACAGAAGGATAACAAAATATAAACCAAATAAGCTCCTATATAGTAAATAACACAGTAGTAAATATTGCAAATATATGTATATATAAGGAAAACCTAGAAAAGGCAGCCGTGTTCTATCCAGATAATATTGACAGATGAAACTAGTTATGTTCATGTTCGGATTATGTTTTTCAGACATGTGCACACATTTCCTATGGGTGAGATGCACAAAGAGAGACATACAATAATATTGATAATGGATCTTGTTGTTTCTCAATGAAATGCAACATTCAGAAAATATCAAATTGAAGGTAATCCTGATTTTCTCAAGCCCAAACCTCTTCTCACAGGGCTTGCTTTTTTCTTTTTTTCCCATTTTGAGTTACAATTGGTTGTGAAGCATAATCAATATAAGAAATATGATCCATAACAATTCAAAAGTAAAAC
Organism: Clarkia xantiana subsp. parviflora; assembly: GCA_036873135.1. Taxonomy (NCBI): domain Eukaryota; kingdom Viridiplantae; phylum Streptophyta; class Magnoliopsida; order Myrtales; family Onagraceae; genus Clarkia; species Clarkia xantiana. The sequence goes on along the minus strand of JAPTYO010000053.1, from coordinate 47,585 downwards.
ATTTTGAAAAAATGGCCATCCTGAAAATAAAGAAGCAAGACAAAACTAGAATTTGGCAGCGGAAGGGATAGGTTTAAAGATACCTTGTAACTTTCATAACCTCCAGTTCTGCCCAATCCAACCATCCCAGGATGATGATGGGTCGGTAAAGCAGGTAACCTTCCTTCAAATGCGAGATTTGGTGGAGGAGGTGCAGGTGGAGCATCCCTTAGAATCCTAGCTCTAAGTCTTGATGAAATCTCTCCAAGAGCATCTCTAGCAACCCCTTGATTTCCCGAAATCTAGATGACAAAAACTAAGAATCAGTTTATATTTACAAATGCAAAGCTGGCAGTAAAAGCAATTATCAGATATAAGGAGCCAAAATCATTTCAAAAGACAACCTGAACAAGCTCCTCTTCTTCAGAAGCACACTTTGGCCTTTCCTCCTTGGAAATGACACGAATATCTGCCCGACTCCGTTTCCTCATCTCATTAATGATTTGACCTCCTTGTCCAATAATGCAACCAACCTTAGCAGATGGCACAAGAAGTCTTGTAGTAATAGTTCCGTCAGCAGAAAGTTCGCTCGTTTCATTCTGAAGCTGAAGAATCGCATCGATGGTTTGTGATCTAGGATTCCCAGCATCCTAAAACAATTAAAGTTCAATCATCCAGTAGAACTAGATGGACAAACCTCTAAACATGGCCAATATTAAGAGAATTAACTGTCATGAGAAGAAAGTGGCAGACCTCAACAGCATAGACACGAATTACACGTTCTCCATTCTCTTCTGATGGATCTTCAACCTGAATACTAGCTCCAGTCTCCTGTTGCAGCTGCTTCACATGATAGCCACCCTTCCCAATAACTACTCCAATTTTTGCACTGGAACATAGAATTTTCATGGAAAATTCACCTGCAGCTTTCATTACTGGTTCTGGTGCAACACCATTATAACCACCAGAGGGAAATCTAGCTCGTGGGGATCCATAATCCCCCATCCATGGTGATGGAGGCATCCCAAAGGGTTCAGAGTGTCGGTGAGACATGGGCATTCCAGGACGAAGCATGTGTGGCATAGGACCATTTGCTCGGTGAAAACCTTGTCCAGCATGAGGGCCGGGAAAGTTGGGTGGAGGTTCATCTTTACGCGGATTCTTGTGCAGTAATGTGGAAATTTGATAAAGAGCCCTCTTTGCAACATCAGATTTTGCTGAAATCTGCAATAGATATTCCAAATCAGACTTGCAACAAGCTTTACGATTTGCACATTTTTTCTTGATCAGACAGAAAGTTAAGTAAACTCAACAAAGATATATGGGAGAGGTCATGACATGAAAGGATGTATAGATCTCATCAGACCAACTGATGGATAATGCTCAGTTTCCAAATGAAATTCCTGAAAGACTTAGGAGAACAGAAGCCAATTGATCTACTAATGAATAAGAAGCAGAGAGCACATTCCCAAAACCAAATGTACTGCATTTCTTTCATCTTATCTTTGGTTATGCTGTCCTAATCCTTCAATCTTAAAGCATTCCTCATTGTTCTTATCCATAAAAAAACGTAATCATCTCTCATTTCACTTATTCTAATGCCAATCTAAGATTCTAGAATCTCACTAACTGGTTGAAGTCTAATGAATGTTCCTTCTGAAGTTTTTATAACAATAACAAAATGATTGCTAGGTTGTATCACTGAAACCTCAGCAGTCAAATGCTTCCTTATGCTCTCGAACTGTAGTATACTTCGCAATAAAAGTAAATCCAAAGTAGAGCTAAAAAACAGAGGTGAGCGGAAAGATTTAACCTACCTGCACCAGTTCGTCAGTGCTCATAGCACATGTAGGGAGATGGTCAGAAGGAAGAACACGGATGCCTGCCCCTGTTTCAGTTCGCAGCCTTTGAATTATATCTCCCCCTTTCCCTATAAGACAGCCTACCATATTACTCGGAACAAGGAGCCGTACAGTGACCGTACTGTTGTCATTTTCATCATCAAATGTCATTCCACCAAAAAGCTCCTCCTCAACCATTCTATCATGCACCTTTAGAAGAGCTTCTTGAGCAGCACAATGTGGTTTCATGTTGTCAACATCATCCTTTTCACCAGGTTCATCATCAATGCTTTTCTTCAAAATTCTAGCACCAGAACTATAAATAGTGATTACTCTCTCATCCGACCCAGGAACTGAATCAGAAACAGTAATCTTCGACTTTGTCTCGTCTCTTAATGCTTTTATTCTGCCACCACCTTTGCCTATAACTCCCCCAATTTTATTCATGGGGCAAAGTATCCGATACACTGTCTCAGCTGGATCATCACCGCTGGACGATCGTTCGTGATTAGAACTAGTCAGACGTTGTGTCTTGTTGTTAAACCCTTTCTTCTTAAAATGGGAATTTGGACGTTTCTTGAAAAAATCCTTCCTTTTGCCATCCATGATGCTAAGCTCCTAATCAGCAATACCAAAACAAACCACACAGGGAAGCAGCTACTGAAGACTCAAAGAGGGCTGATGTCCCAGAGGAATTCTGACAAATCCAAATCGAACTCAGTCCAATGTACAGATTTTAAGCGTTGCCTCCGCATAATTTGCAACTCTAAACCTCAAAGTTTCAACATTAGAGACACTGATTCTCTATTTAGCAGCTGCAGAATCTAAAAAATAGATTAATTACCGCAAATTGAAGCAATTCAGGCTATAAATGGACTCACTTTCAGCTAAAAGGTAACGATGGGAGAAGTGAATCGCCGAATAGCAGTATTTCGGGCAAACGTCCATACGACAGAAGCTGCACTAATTGAAAGATAGGCAGTGTTCTCAGTGATTTACAGTCATCAACTCTAACCAAATTGATCGTACATTGAGGATCGGGATCTAGGGTTTTTCCTATGGAGTTTGCAGAGGACGGCTTTCTGTCTTTGTTTTCTCTGAAAATCATGAAAATGGAACACACACAAACTAAAGATCAAATGCAGTTCGGGCCTAAAAAATATAGATATGGGCCTAGCCCAATTTTTAGGGCTGAAATATGATTATATAATTAATAATCATCCCTTATTTAAATGAAAATTTAATGTCTTGAATTTCTTTTAAATTAATATATTAAAATAATATATGTCTTTTTTATTATTAATTAATTTGTTATATAGTAGTAGATATGTCTCGCGCTCGAGTTTCTAATGAGATTGACATCCCGACTCATTTGTATTCCCATTTTTTTAAAGAAAATTCTAATATTAGCAACAAAAAAAATTTCATTGGAAACTCTTCACATTACTTCACAATAAAAAAATTAGTTAGTAAATTAGATTATTATATAAAAAAAATTACAACTTTTTATTTATAATATAATATTATATTTTTAAGATCATATAATAGTATACTCATGAACATGAATTTTGTGTGAATAATAAATAAATTATTAAAAAGGAGAGGAATACTCAGACATCTTTGCACACCTCAATTTCACAACCAAAAAAAAAAAAAGTAAATATAAATTACCCTAAAACAAAAAAAGCTACCTACTTACTTATCCTACCAAAATTAATTAACAGAGCCTAAAAAGCTTCAGCTTAAAGCCCTAACACCACCTTGCACGCGCCACGCTCGGTCAAACCTCGGTCGTCGAATCTTCTCTTTTTGACCGGCACCGTGTGGTTAGCACGCGCCACCGTCTCAAGCCCCAGAGTCAGCTCCAGCCCGATTTCCCCTACCTCAACAGTCCATCCAGCTCCTCCTCGTTCCTCCGCCCTCTCCGGCGCCGAGGCTTCCGCCGTCTCCTCCGACACCAGGCTCTCAACATCCTTGCTATCGCCATCCACATTCGCTCTAAGCTCTACCGACTGGTGGCTGAGCGACGACTCGTGGCTCGGCGACCGGACCGCCTCGTCGCCCGAGCCGTTGCATGGCAGCGACTTCGCCGGATCGGCGCGGCGCTTGAAGCGGCGCTGCGTTTTGACCTGGTGGCGTTGGTCGCTGGCCACAGCAGAGCTCTCACCCTTGGAAACGTGCCGTATATCGTACGCCTTCAGCGGCGGCCCATCGCTGGTCACCGCCACGTCGGAGGCGATCGGAGTGATCGGCGCGCCCTTGAGGACCGCCTCCACGGCGGCTTGACACAGCTGCCAGCTTCCCGACCATAGCAGCCCGACCGAGCCGTAGATCGGGTTCACGATCCGACCACAAGCTTCGTACAACAGTGACCGGAAAATCGCTGCATGGTAGAAACAGAGCTTTCACTGTCAGTACGGAACCGCCGGCCGGCAATGCCGCGAAGAAAAGTAAACCCATATCGGAAATTTCCAAACTTACCGGGACGGAGGTGCTCCGGTCCGGCGGCGATGAGGTTCATGAGTCCAGCGCGGCCGTAGAACTTGGCGAGGAAGACGGTAGCGTTGCCTTGGGCGTCTGGGCTCTTGATCCACTGAAGACAAGGTCTGATGCTACAGTTTTCGCTGCAGCCTTTTCTCAGCACTCGGCAGCCATTGCAGCTCATCCTCATTTCAGTTGCAGAAGAAGAAGAAGATGAAGAACAGAGGATAGGAGAGGTTTAGGTAGAAGATGTATCTGGTTTTCGGTTTAGGAAGATGGTGGAAGGAGGAGAAGAACCTGGTATTCTTGGGAAATATATAGAGAGACATTTTCTTTTCTTTTCATTATTTTTGGGAAATTAGTTCTTTTTTCAAAGATAATAATAATGATGTTATCATGCATTTTCTAATATGTTTTGAAAATGTACTTCCTTTTTTAATCATTAGAATGGCTCAATTAATATATATATATATATATATCTAAAACTTTAAAAGTGTATTTTCTTTTTACATCTAAAATTTGTATCATATCATTATATCATTGTATATGTCAATTTCTCTACACGATTCAAATTTAGAGTATCAGAAAAATAATATAAAAAAACTACCACACTCATGGTGTTTGTAAAGTATGTAGAAATACTCCTTAGAGTTTAGCAGCTCTGAATACCATGTAATTTTAACTTTACTTGAAACCTATTATATGTGTATGTCTTTTCGTGTCATATGTTTAATCAAACTTGACTTTTGATGTTGTATGATTTTTTGTAAGCTTTTGGTGTCATATGTTTGCATGTTATAGATTTTTGGTAAATCCGTGTTAATTGACCGTTAAATACTTTATTTTATTCAGTTTAGTCCTCCAATTTATTTCTAAGTTTTAATCTTTACAATTTAGTTCATTTTTTTTTTTATATGATCACATTCCAAGTCTACTGCCATCACCCAAGGCGCCAATCACCACGATCGAAACCAGAAATCACCAATCGAGGTCATGCATCACGAATCAGGACTGGCCGCCACCAAATCAAAACTAACCACCACTAATCGGGGTCGGCCACCATCCCAATTGACAATGGACGACCCCAATTGTAGCCACATCACAAATTGGAGACAGCCACCACCAATTTAGACCGGCCGACCCCGATTTAGGGCATAAGGGGCTCCGGATTAGGGGGCCCTGGTTCAGATTAAGCCACAGAAGGCTGAGTCGAGCCCTCTATGAGCCATACATATATATATATATATGGGATGTTAATTAGTTGGTAGTGAAGCGCGTGGGAAGCACGCAAGTCGGTGGGAAATGGATCGGTCGAATCGCCACATACGATACGAGAGTGGGAGTGCAAAGAAACATTAAACAAATGATTTCCTGGTTTTCGGGAACCCGCAAGCTGCTTTAAAGCAAAACCAGTGACCGGTTTCTGGTTTTGTAATTGGGACCGTGGGCGCCCTCTATAAGCGGTTTTAACTTAAGGATATATTTGGCTACTCAATGCAACTATATAAGGAATAATAATGCGACGTGTCTCATACCTCAAATAGGACGCCATTGCCCATTGGTTTTACAAAGACAAAACCAGGAAGCGGTATTGGGAAAGGGTGGTTTGCCCAGAAAGCAGGAGCAGACAATGATGGAAGGGGGTGACGTGGCGGGCGGACAATGGAGAAAGGTGGGGCCCGGTCCGACATCTGAAGGTACGAACCACGTTTTCATGCAACACTTCCACGTGCTTATTCTCCTTTGCATGGCCGCCACTTCCCCTCATTCCAATCGACATCGCAGGTTGTCTGTCTCTCTTTTCTTTTTGCAATCGTATTAGCTGTCAATTCGTCATATTCATATTATACGTGTTAGTATTCGTGTCGTGTTAAATTTACTGAACACGAACACATATAATAAGTTATCATATATATTATAGTTTTTAAATACGAACACGATATAGAATTTTTTCATGCGTGTTTATATTGTTCTATTATGTTGTGTTAAGTTATTCAAATATATATATATATATATATATAAGTGTTTTAATAAAAAATCAAAATAATTAACTTCATATATAAAAAACTATGAATTAATATATCAGTATTCATAAGTCTGTAATATATCCGAGAAACTTTAAATGTTAAACCACTTATTGGAGTTTTAATTACTCAATAGTTATACTTACTAGCACACTTTATCGTGATATATAAATACGAACATGATACGAAAATTATATGAGGCTAATCGTGTTCGTGTTATTATGTTATCGTTCTGCCATATTTTTGCTCAAACACAATTTTTTTTTCATGCGTGAACTAGCAAATTATTCATAACAAAGAAACTTGAGCTAACAAATTATTCACAAATCAAAACATGTATTAACAAATTATCCAACAAAGTTTTAACTAACAATTTTTCTAAATATTAAAACGTGAGCTTACAATTTATCTAAAAAGATTATAATTAATAATTTGTCCGCTCGAATATAAACTAACAAATTATAATTCGTCATAATTATATTCATTTTGTCAAATTTTTCACATATGCCATTCATCTACTCACATACAATTTGTCATCTTAGTAAAATCGATTTTCATAAAAAACAAAAATAGAATAAGAAAACAATACCACTTAAATTTGATCACGTCTTTCTATAATAGGGGGGTTTCTTTTTGTTGACATGTAATTATTTGATTCACCAACTTGACGAGGGACGTAGATTAAGGGGGATGAACGAACCTTTTATATCTGACTTTGACACTCACCTAATTTTATATTTTTAGTAAACACATAAATAATAATACAATTATAGGTGTATAGTCATAGTGGCAATGTGGCATACGTACAATAATAGTGTGTTATAAAAATGAAAAATATATAAAACAAAAAAATGGGGCTTGCTAGATAGCTATGGCCTACTGCCTAGGTTTTTTTTTTAATATTGATAATTGACAAATAATGAAAACTTTAGGGTTAGCCTCCTATTTATTTATTTATTTGTTTATTATTTATTTATTTATTTATTTACTCCCATTGGACGCCCACACGATGCTACACATTATTAATAACAAATTTGTTGATTTCTACCCAAAACTAACAATAGTAACAAGCGTTATTGATGACTCACCAAATGCTTATATAGTTATATATTAATTGGTAACAACTTTATTGATGAGTCACCAAGTGCTTATATTATTAGGAATTGAAAAAAAAAAAAAAAACCACCAATCGGTTGTAAATACAATTGAATTTACAATCCTATGGAGAGATAATGAATTTGATTTTAAAGTAATCATAAAAACGCGGCACAAATTTCGATGTGTTTGAATTTTGGTTGTAAATTAATTTGCAAATGGAATCAATTGTATTGTAGTTAAACTCATATTGTTATAGCCCCTAACTCGGCAAATTGATTCATGTTTGATTTAGAATTTTAATGGTTCGTGTGTAGCCATGGGTCTCGCCTATAATGTGAACATGTTTGACATGATATCGAGTCAGGACGAGTCCTAACTAGATGTATCAAGTCTTGACATGATAATCATTAACACTTTTCAAATATAAAACTCTCAAAAACTAAATAAAAAGTTGATACTCTTAAAAATTAAATAAAAAATTGAGACTCTTAGAAGTCCATACCGTTTAGAGTCTTAAAACTTAATTTACCCATTGTTATATTATTTCAGAGATGAACTTTCAAATGGAGTACATTTTCAAAGTAAATGCGCTTCAAAGTGTTACAAAATTACATTAACAAAAAGGGGGAAAAGTGACATAACAGGAGGCAAAGTGATGTATTAACATATGAATCGCAACCAATATACAGAATTACATTCCCAGTACAACCCACTTATAAAACAAATAATCTTCCACTAGATTTTACAAAAAAACATATTTCTACCATGAACTCAATTGATCTGCTCCCCTCATTCAACCAACATACTTACAACTAATTAATACTCAATTTCGACAAATTCACCCTAAATGCATGCCATGACATCTCATCATGTATATACAAATCGCGCTAAATCCTCACCTGCTTACTTACATTCGAAACCCGAACTTAGTTGGCTCCTGACCTCCATGGCTATGTACAGTTTCTCTAACAAAGCCTTAAGCAACAGAAGTAATGCTAGAACTCTGACCATCCCTGTTAAGGCAATCGAAACCCTCTACTCTAACAGCTGCGGGTTTGAGTCCAAACTTCATCCTCATGCACCCAACCCGAGCAGATGATGATGATGATGTATAATCAGAAAGCGAATCGTTAGTGGGCATTGACATGGCTGGGTCGATCCTCTCGTCGTTGAAGCAAGGATCTTGAATCAATGGGTTGGCAGCTCTTCGAGGAGGAGACCCAGTGAAGAAGGCCACTGGGGTCATTGGTGCTTCCTCCTGTGTATAAACATGTTTATCAGTCACTTTATGATTCACAACCTTTCAAGAAATGAGATAGATCCATTACCCAAGTTCAGTTTTCAAGAATAAATGGACAAGTTTTACAAATGAAAAACCAATTCAGCAGCAGACTTACTAGATTATTTCATTAGTTAGATGAAAAATTATCAAAACTGAACTCAGTATCAGATTTTAGTGGGAATGGAAGCAATTCATACAGACAATCATGGTTACTCGAATCAACTAATGAGAGAATAGCAATAAATTTAGAAGCTACCTGGGTGAGAAAGAGATCCAATAGGTCTCTCCTTGCTTTCGAGTCCAAGGCCTCGGGTTGACGGCTGTCGATTACCAAAAGAAGATGACTATTAGAGAACTAGAATATGAATATCACAGGGATCATCTAGAGAAGGAGAATAGCAAATAGTTACCTGCGTGTCAGTGGGTTAACAGATGAAGCCCCGAAGCAACGTCGAGGCTTAGGGCAAAGAAGCGAACCTCTTCGATCTGAGACGAGGCCCCTCATCTCCTCAAATGCAGCAACGAATGCGTTCTGATCTACGCTTCTGAAGTGTTCCATCTCCAGATCCGCGATGCCCTAAAGTAGGTCGCCTAGCCGAATCAACAGAAAGTGCTAATATTAGGTAATTGACAGAGTCGGATCAGCTAGAGACCAGATCAGTCCAGTAAAACGAAACAGAAATCCAGATCACGCAGAAATTGACTAGCTAAATCAACGAAATTCCAGACCGCACATTCAGCTCAACAATTTTAGCTCAACGGATTCAATTCAAAGTTCAAACACCACAGTTTAGAACGAGAGCATAAAACAATTGACCGTAATTTCCAAAGACTCCACAGTTTCTGACCTTTTCTCGGAAACCAAACGGAACTACCAACCAATCGAGATCAGAAATCCATCCCCGTACATCACATACGCGGAAAAGCTAAAACAGAAACAAATCCAGCTCAATTGAGCTAGCATATACGGAACTAAACAAGAACAGAGCAACACAAACGGCCATCCATAGATTCACCAAAGAAACGTCAGCAAGTACAGAAAACATCGTAGAAATCGCCACTTCTCGACCGAGCCAGTCGAAACTGAGCTAGCAGATACTATCAATCACTACCGGTTGTTCTAAGCTGAATCAAGATCTATGAACAAGTACATAACTCACAGAGATACAGAGAAAGAGGAAGAGAGACGGAGTTTACCTTGGAGAATTTCTTCAATGAGTAAAGCTAAAGCAGGGAGGAGCTCGAGAGGAGGGAAAAGTCACGCGGAGAAAGATGAAGACATAAATTTGAAACGGGTGGCGTTGGCCAACTGCCAAATGGACGACATTAACGACGTCGTTATATATTTATTAATATTTTCTGTATACGTGCTGACCAATAGAGCGCCTCTAACAATAATATTTAATTGGTTATTAAATATCCACCGTTATTTATTTCTCAATATGATAGTTTGAATTATTTTATTAAATTTCGGGAAAATTTATTTTATTTAATTAATGGCAATAATAATGCCAGCATGGGCCATGGAGGAAACTTCCATTCCATTTATAAAAAATATTTAATAAGGATTAATATTTAATAATAATCAAAATGCTGCCTAAAATTACTCATTTAAATCTTGATAACATATTTTAAAATACGTAATATCATATGGCATCAAAAAAATCATGCAACTTACATATAAAAAACAATACTAAATCAAAATACTAAATGTTACCACTCAAGATGAAGTGATGATGATGTTAATGTTTTTCTTTTAGAAATTGATAAAGCGATATCCTATAATTCAATTTGAAACGTGGCCGACCATCCGACCATAGGTACATTATCTTTAACACGCAATATAACGACATCATAATCTTTCAAGAATAAGTTACATGATCCAAAATAGAAAGCGAATTATTAAGGTTAAAAGCTTTAAAACAATTCCACCACAAGCCATGTTTAATTGTTGTTCTAAATATAAGATGTTTTTATTAAGTAAACAATACTATTTGATGGGTTAATTTTCAATTTTTTTTTTAAATTAACAAAAGAAAAATGTAATTTTTAAACATTAAATAAACATAAATCATGAATATTAAATATGATATTTTGAAAAAGTAGAAAACGATATGTTTAGTTGTTTAAAATATTATTTTTTAACGTTAAAATGACTCGAACAAGGTGGAAAGTAACAAATTTGATAGTTAAAATACAAAATATCAACATTTTAAATCTGAGACATCGACTAGTAATACGAGCTATAGTTGAGACTATTTTTATTATTAATTTACTAAGTGTTGGGAATCACTACAAAGGTGCCGACACCACAATCTGTAAATCAGGGCGACGCCACTAGATAAAGATCCACAATGTAAAAGATATATATATATATATATATATATATATATATAAAAGAGCATTCGAGCACGGCTAAAAGATCGACGACACAAGGTTTTATCAATAGCGACGACCTGCTTGTCACTAAGATATATGGGACCTACCTGTCATCAAGACATGTTGCGACTTGCTTATCACCAAGACAGGTCGCAACCTGTTTGCGCCACCAAAACAGGTAGCAACGTACTTGTCATTAGTAGTCGCCTTTGTTAACCAATAGCAAACTCGCTGCCGCCTCTCTATGACAACCAATCGTAAATTATGAACCACTGCCCCTAAAGTCGGTTTACATCTCTTGCAAATTGTAAAATTTACACTTTTATTAAACAATATTATTTCTTTATAAAACTCTATATACTAATTTAAGCGTCGAAGAGGAATAGTGGTGAAAACTCCATTCTTAAATAATTGACATTCGTTTGGTTTTGGAAAAAAAATTGATTTTTTTGGTAAAATATATTATTTTTGCCAAATTTTGGTAAAATTAATAATAATATAAATAATTAAATGTGGTTTCAGTTTAATTAGTTCCGCCTTCTCCAATGGTGGCGCGGGGGATCTTTCTCATTTCCTTATCTTTAGCATCTTCTTCGCCATTCTCCTCTCGCTCCTTCTAGAGAGGGAATCGTCACAGAGCTCCTCCATTCTCACTCCATATGGCATTGAAATGCGTAAAGCTATACAAGCGTCACCAGTCTCTCCAACCGCAATCCAGTGAAGGTACTACCTTTCTTCACTCTCCTCCTCTCTTCCCTATACTCTCTGCAACTGTTCTTACCCGCGCTCCGCGATTTTGGGAACTAGAGTTCGGATCCGGCATCGGAGAGCCGCCGCGCAGGAAGCGGAGACCAGTCGCGATGGCGAAGATCAAACTCCAAGGAGTTGATGACGAGCTGCGGAAGGTTCTCGAAGCTAACAGGGACCAAGCGCCTGCTAGAAGGAGAGCTCGCGAGGCTTTCAAGGACGTTCAGTTAGGAATCGATCATATACTGTTCAAGGTATGCTCGATTAATCGAATGTAATAACAGTGTGTCGATTGAAGTGATTGCTGCTAATAATGCTTGGTTATGATCAATGATTTGATTACTCTACCATCTGATGTTCAGATAGGGCAGATTTGATTATGTGGGGCATTCATATCTATTAGTGATTGCTCGTGTCTGCATTAATTTTGTCTAGCTGTTGTTAGTTGAGGTAGTTCGGAGTGATGAAGATACACTAATACCCTACATAAGCTGAGAGTTGCACTAGAAAACAGTTAGAATGTTATTTGAATTTTAATGTTAATCCATATTCACTGCAAAAACATTTTTTTTAAACTATTTTATCATGCAAAGATAACAAAAGCAAATGGGAATGTTGTTTATTTCCTCTGCAGTAGTCGAAACAAGTAAGTGTCTTATTGATGGAAGTTTTTACAAGTCAAAAAGGTTTGCTAAGTTAAAATTTTAAGTTCTGATAGTGTGTTACTCTCTAAACGATATATAGAAGCTTCGTATCTTTTGTTTTTGTCATTCTATTAAGGGGATGGGGGTATCATTTGATCTGTGGAAAGCCTTCATTGCATTAGCTGAAACGCCATGTCTATTTAATAGCCATTGATTTGTCAATTGTTTGTTTTTGCAGATGCCTTGTCATGGATTGAAAATGGAGGAGGTAACTAAGTATTCTTTTGTTTCTCAAATTAAGGAGTGAGATATCATATACTACTACTGAGTGATTTCGTAGTGTTATCTGCAAAACTGTTTCTGGTGATTCAGAAATACGAGGTGAATTCCAGGGGACTGGAAATATTTACCAAAAGTTGGCTCCCAGAGACGACTCCCAAAGCTATCATATGCTTTTGCCATGGATATGGAGACACATGCACCTTCTTCTTCGAAGGTATATATGCGTCATCTGTAATAGCAATTGCAGTTTATCCTTCTGTCTTTATTCTTGAATATTCCATCACATATCATGTAGGAATTGCTAGGAAGTTGGCTTCATCAGGATACGGTGTCTTTGCAATGGACTATCCTGGATTTGGTCTTTCAGAAGGACTACACGGCTACATCCCCAGTTTTGACACACTTGTTGATGACGTTGTGGAGTGCTTCACCAAGTTTAAAGGTACAAACTTAATGAGGTTCCAAAATATTTTGACAAAAGAATCTTTGATTTACTTTTTTAGATGGGTATACTCTTTTGAAAAAATTCCCATTGATTAGTTCACCATCAATTGAGAAATGACTGCAAGTATATAATATTTACGTTTGAAGAGTCTAGTTGAATACATTCATCTGTATATAAGGCTGTAAACGAGCCGAGTATCTGGCAAACTCGACTCGACTTAGTTTACTCGAGCTCGAACTTGACCGAGCCTTAATTTTTCAAGCTCGAGCTCGAATAGACTCAATACTTGGCGAGTTCGAGCTCGGCTCGACTCGACTCGATAATGTTAAAGAATTTCAAATAAATTATAAAATAGTGCACCTTAGCTCGAGCTCGAATTCGACTCGATTAGGCCGCTCGAGCTCGAATTCAACTCGATTAGACCTTTGGCTCGAACTCTACTTGAACTCAATATATACATATATAATATTATTACGTAAAGCTCGAAAAACTCAATCTCGAACTCGAATAGGAAAAAAAAAAGCTCGATTAGGCTCGCGAGCCTCTCGAGTCGAGTATCAATGAACTCGAACTCGACATCAGAAAAAGCTCGATTCGAGCTCGACTTGACTCGAAATTGAACGACTCGAATTCAAGTATTGACCGAGCCGATCTTGAGCAGCTCACGAATAGCTTGACTCGTTTACACCCCTACCTGTATCTATAGACTGACAAAGAAATTTTGATGAATGAATCCTGTATGATTGTCTTTATTTGTTTCTTATGATATCAATCGACCTCAGATAACCCAAATTTCCATGGTCTTCCAAGCTTCCTCTTTGGAGAATCCATGGGAGGAGCCGTTGCTCTCAAAGTGCACCTAAAGCAACCTAATTCTTGGAGTGGAGCTGTTCTTGTTGCACCTATGTGCAAAGTACTACTTCCCTATTATTTTTCTATAAACCCGAAAATCTTTGTGTCTGCTTTTTATAACTCCTAATATCTTGTTTAACCGTGTAGATTGCAGATAACATGGTTCCTCCATGGATACTTACACAACTCCTCATCGGAATGGCTAAATTCCTCCCTAAGCAAAAGTTAGTTCCACAAGCTGATTTGGCAGATGCCGCATTCAGGGAGACGAGCAAGCGAGACCAGGTACATTTCATTCTCACTCGGGTGAATAATGACAGTGTTGGGTATAAAAAGAATACCTAAAAGAGATTAAGTGTAAACTGAAAGCCTTCACTCACAAGCTCTGATACCAATTGTTAGAAATATGACGTACGCCTTAACCAATCAGCCCTTAAGCTCGAACTTTTGAGTGAAGGCCTTCGGTATACACTTAATCTCTTTTTAGGTATTCCTTTTTATACCCAACAGACAGTTCCACCACCTTGTTCTGTTTTGACCATGTTGTCAGATGCACCGTTTCTGTACTTTTTGCTCCATTTTGTTCGAATATGTGCATTGATCTGTCACTATTGAGCTAATCACAAGCATCCTGTTGTTCGGTTGGTCCAATTGCAGTGTGCGTATAATGTGATTGGTTATGGAGGAAAACCACGCCTACGAACTGCGTTACAGTTGCTCCGAACTACACAGGAGATCGAGCATCAATTAGAAAAGGTACCCTCGAATTGAATTCGATCATCATTTTTAAGGCTGGGCTGCAAATTTTAATTTCTTAATAATTGGGATCTTGGTATAAAAATAGGTGTCACTTCCATTGCTAATTCTTCATGGGGAGGCAGACAAAGTGACGGATCCATCGGTAAGCAAGACACTATACGAGAAAGCGAGCACTGACGATAAGAAACTTATTCTTTATCCCGAAGCTTATCATGCTCTTCTCGAGGGCGAGCCTGATGACGTCATTCTTCGTGTTTTCGGTGACATCATCTCTTGGTTGGACGAACACAACACCTCAATAGTACAAAAGTGACTTCGTCTATATAAACCCGAATATGTTGTGTGCATATGCATTTGTTGGTAAATATACTTGTAAATTAAGATCTGAATAAGATGTTTCATACGGTAATACGGAAAACGTGATGCTTTGAGTCCAAAATGAGAAATATTTTAAACAATTTTATGATCATATACGACGATCAAGAGTGCAAATAAAAATGATTTCATAAAAAACAGAGGTCCGAGCGATGTTATATTGAAAAAGCTGAGAAAATTGGCCGAAATTAAAGAATTTTGCTTATTTACCATCATAGAAAATTTGGTGCTTATGAGACCAAAATGAGATATAGTTTCAACAATTTCACGGTCATATACGACGAGTAAAAATGCAAATAAAACTGATTTCATAAAAAACAGAGGTCCGAATGAGATTATATTGAAAAACTGAGAAAAATGGCCGAAAATTAAGAGTTTTGCTTACTTACCATCGCAGAAAACGTGATGCTTTGAGTCCGAAATGAGAAATAATTTAAACCATTCCACAGTCATATACGATGAGTTCGAGTGCAACAAAACTGATTTCATCAAAAAAAGTGATCCGAGTGAGGTTATATTGAAAAAAAATGAGAAAATTGGCCGAAACCGGAGAATTTTGCTTACTTACATCACAGAAAACTTGGTGCTTATGATTTCAATATAACCTCACTCGGACCTCTATTTTTTATGAAATCAGTTTTATTTGCATTCTAACTCGTCGTATAAGACCGTGGAATGGTTGAAACCATTTCTCATATCGGAATCATAAGCACCAAGTTTTCTGTGATGGTAAGTAAGGAAAAATCTTCGATTTCGGCCAATTTTCTCATTTTTTCAATATAACCTCACTCGGACCTCTATTTTTTATGAAATCAGTTTTATTTGCATTCTAACTCGTCGTATAAGACCGTGGAATGGTTGAAACCATTTCTCATATCGGAATCATAAGCACCAAGTTTTCTGTGATGGTAAGTAAGGAAAAATCTTCGATTTCGGCCAATTTTCTCATTTTTTCAATATTACCTCACTCGGACCTCTATTCTTGATGAAATCAGTTTTATTTGCATTCTAACTCGTCGTATAAGACCGTGGAATGGTTGAAACCATTTCTCATATCGGAATCATAAGCACCAAGTTTTCTATGATGGTAAGTAAGGAAATATCTTCGATTTCGGCCAATTTTCTCATTTTTTCAATATAACCTCACTCGGAACTCTATTTTCTATGAAATCAGTTTTATTTGCATTGTAACTCGTCGTATAAGATCGTGGAATGGTTGAAACCATTTGTCATATCGGAATCATAAGCACCAAGTTTTCTGTGATGGTTAGTAAGGAAAAATCTTCGATTTCGGCCAATTTTCTCATTTTTTTAATATAACCTCACTCGGACCTCTATTTTTTATGAAATCAGTTTTATTTGCATTCTAACTCGTCGTATAAGACCGTGGAATGGTTGAAACCATTTGTCATATCGGAATCATAAGCACCAAGTTTTCTGTGATGGTTAGTAAGGAAAAATCTTCGATTTCTGCCAATTTTCTCATTTTTTCAATATAACCTCACTAAGACCTCTATTTTTTATGAAATCATGTTTTATTTGCATTCTAAATTGTCGTATAAGACCGTGGAATGGTTGAAACCATTTGTCATATCGGAATCATAAGCACCAAGTTTTCTGTGATGGTTAGTAAGGAAAAATCTTCGATTTCGGCCAATTTTCTCATTTTTTCAATATAACCTCACTCGGACCTCTATTTTTTATGAAATCAGTTTTATTTGCATTCTAACTCGTCGTATAAGACCGTGGAATGGTTGAAACCATTTGTCATATCGGAATCATAAGCACCAAGTTTTCTGTGATGGTTAGTAAGGAAAAATCTTCGATTTCGGCCAATTTTCTCATTTTTTCAATATAACCTCACTCGGACCTCTATTTTTTATGAAATCAGTTTTATTTGCATTCTAACTCGTCGTATAAGACCGTGGAATGGTTGAAACCATTTGTCATATCGGAATCATAAGCACCAAGTTTTCTGTGATGGTTAGTAAGGAAAAATCTTCGATTTCGGCCAATTTTCTCATTTTTTCAATATAACCTCACTCGGACCTCTATTCTTGATGAAATCAGTTTTATTTGCATTCTAACTCGTCGTATAAGACCGTGGAATGGTTGAAACCATTTGTCATATCGGAATCATAAGCACCAAGTTTTCTGTGATGGTTAGTAAGGAAAAATCTTCGATTTCGGCCAATTTTCTCATTTTTTCAATATAACCTCACTCGGACCTCTATTTTTTATGAAATCAGTTTTATTTGCATTCTAACTCGTCGTATAAGACCGTGGAATGGTTGAAACCATTTGTCATATCGGAATCATAAGCACCAAGTTTTCTGTGATGGTTAGTAAGGAAAAATCTTCGATTTCGGCCAATTTTCTCATTTTTTCAATATAACCTCACTCGGACCTCTATTCTTGATGAAATCAGTTTTATTTGCATTCTAACTCGTCGTATAAGACCGTGGAATGGTTGAAACCATTTTCATATCGGAATCATAAGCACCAAGTTTTCTGTGATGGTTAGTAAGGAAAAATCTTCGATTTCGGCCAATTTTCTCATTTTTTCAATATAACCTCACTCGGACCTCTATTCTTGATGAAATCAGTTTTATTTGCATTCTAACTCGTCGTATAAGACCGTGGAATGGTTGAAACCATTTTCATATCGGAATCATAAGCACCAAGTTTTCTGTGATGGTTAGTAAGGAAAAATCTTCGATTTCGGCCAATTTTCTCATTTTTTCAATATAACCTCACTCGGACCTCTATTTTTTATGAAATCAGTTTTATTTGCATTCTAACTCGTCGTATAAGACCGTGGAATGGTTGAAACCATTTGTCATATCGGAATCATAAGCACCAAGTTTTCTGTGATGGTTAGTAAGGAAAAATCTTCGATTTCGGCCAATTTTCTCATTTTTTCAATATAACCTCACTCGGACCTCTATTCTTGATGAAATCAGTTTTATTTGCATTCTAACTCGTCGTATAAGACCGTGGAATGGTTGAAACCATTTGTCATATCGGAATCATAAGCACCAAGTTTTCTGTGATGGTAAGGAAAAATCTTCGATTTCGGCCAATTTTCTCATTTTTTCAATATAACCTCACTCGGACCTCTATTTTTTATGAAATCAGTTTTATTTGCATTCTAACTCGTCGTATAAGACCGTGGAATGGTTGAAACCATTTGTCATATCGGAATCATAAGCACCAAGTTTTCTGTGATGGTTAGTAAGGAAAAATCTTCGATTTCGGCCAATTTTCTCATTTTTTCAATATAACCTCACTCGGACCTCTATTTTTTATGAAATCAGTTTTATTTGCATTCTAACTCGTCGTATAAGACCGTGGAATGGTTGAAACCATTTGTCATATCGGAATCATAAGCACCAAGTTTTCTGTGATGGTTAGTAAGGAAAAATCTTCGATTTCGGCCAATTTTCTCATTTTTTCAATATAACCTCACTCGGACCTCTTTTTTATGAAATCAGTTTTATTTGCATTCTAACTCGTCGTATAAGACCGTGGAATGGTTGAAACCATTTGTCATATCGGAATCATAAGCACCAAGTTTTCTGTGATGGTTAGTAAGGAAAAATCTTCGATTTCGGCCAATTTTCTCATTTTTTCAATATAACCTCACTCGGACCTCTATTTTTTATGAAATCAGTTTTATTTGCATTCTAACTCGTCGTATAAGACCGTGGAATGGTTGAAACCATTTGTCATATCGGAATCATAAGCACCAAGTTTTCTGTGATGGTTAGTAAGGAAAAATCTTCGATTTCGGCCAATTTTCTCATTTTTTCAATATAACCTCACTCGGACCTCTATTTTTTATGAAATCAGTTTTATTTGCATTCTAACTCGTCGTATAAGACCGTGGAATGGTTGAAACCATTTGTCATATCGGAATCATAAGCACCAAGTTTTCTGTGATGGTTAGTAAGGAAAAATCTTCGATTTCGGCCAATTTTCTCATTTTTTCAATATAACCTCACTCGGACCTCTATTCTTGATGAAATCAGTTTTATTTGCATTCTAACTCGTCGTATAAGACCGTGGAATGGTTGAAACCATTTGTCATATCGGAATCATAAGCACCAAGTTTTCTGTGATGGTTAGTAAGGAAAAATCTTCGATTTCGGCCAATTTTCTCATTTTTTCAATATAACCTCACTCGGACCTCTATTTTTTATGAAATCAGTTTTATTTGCATTCTAACTCGTCGTATAAGACCGTGGAATGGTTGAAACCATTTGTCATATCGGAATCATAAGCACCAAGTTTTCTGTGATGGTTAGTAAGGAAAAATCTTCGATTTCGGCCAATTTTCTCATTTTTTCAATATAACCTCACTCGGACCTCTATTCTTGATGAAATCAGTTTTATTTGCATTCTAACTCGTCGTATAAGACCGTGGAATGGTTGAAACCATTTGTCATATCGGAATCATAAGCACCAAGTTTTCTGTGATGGTTAGTAAGGAAAAATCTTCGATTTCGGCCAATTTTCTCATTTTTTCAATATAACCTCACTCGGACCTCTATTTTTTATGAAATCAGTTTTATTTGCATTCTAACTCGTCGTATAAGACCGTGGAATGGTTGAAACCATTTGTCATATCGGAATCATAAGCACCAAGTTTTCTGTGATGGTTAGTAAGGAAAAATCTTCGATTTCGGCCAATTTTCTCATTTTTTCAATATAACCTCACTCGGACCTCTATTTTTTATGAAATCAGTTTTATTTGCATTCTAACTCGTCGTATAAGACCGTGGAATGGTTGAAACCATTTGTCATATCGGAATCATAAGCACCAAGTTTTCTGTGATGGTTAGTAAGGAAAAATCTTCGATTTCGGCCAATTTTCTCATTTTTTCAATATAACCTCACTCGGACCTCTATTTTTTATGAAATCAGTTTTATTTGCATTCTAACTCGTCGTATAAGACCGTGGAATGGTTGAAACCATTTGTCATATCGGAATCATAAGCACCAAGTTTTCTGTGATGGTTAGTAAGGAAAAATCTTCGATTTCGGCCAATTTTCTCATTTTTTCAATATAACCTCACTCGGACCTCTATTTTTTATGAAATCAGTTTTATTTGCATTCTAACTCGTCGTATAAGACCGTGGAATGGTTGAAACCATTTGTCATATCGGAATCATAAGCACCAAGTTTTCTGTGATGGTTAGTAAGGAAAAATCTTCGATTTCGGCCAATTTTCTCATTTTTTCAATATAACCTCACTCGGACCTCTATTTTTTATGAAATCAGTTTTATTTGCATTCTAACTCGTCGTATAAGACCGTGGAATGGTTGAAACCATTTGTCATATCGGAATCATAAGCACCAAGTTTTCTGTGATGGTTAGTAAGGAAAAATCTTCGATTTCGGCCAATTTTCTCATTTTTTCAATATAACCTCACTCGGACCTCTATTTTTTATGAAATCAGTTTTATTTGCATTCTAACTCGTCGTATAAGACCGTGGAATGGTTGAAACCATTTGTCATATCGGAATCATAAGCACCAAGTTTTCTGTGATGGTTAGTAAGGAAAAATCTTCGATTTCGGCCAATTTTCTCATTTTTTCAATATAACCTCACTCGGACCTCTATTTTTTATGAAATCAGTTTTATTTGCATTCTAACTCGTCGTATAAGACCGTGGAATGGTTGAAACCATTTGTCATATCGGAATCATAAGCACCAAGTTTTCTGTGATGGTTAGTAAGGAAAAATCTTCGATTTCGGCCAATTTTCTCATTTTTTCAATATAACCTCACTCGGACCTCTATTTTTTATGAAATCAGTTTTATTTGCATTCTAACTCGTCGTATAAGACCGTGGAATGGTTGAAACCATTTGTCATATCGGAATCATAAGCACCAAGTTTTCTGTGATGGTTAGTAAGGAAAAATCTTCGATTTCGGCCAATTTTCTCATTTTTTCAATATAACCTCACTCGGACCTCTATTTTTTATGAAATCAGTTTTATTTGCATTCTAACTCGTCGTATAAGACCGTGGAATGGTTGAAACCATTTGTCATATCGGAATCATAAGCACCAAGTTTTCTGTGATGGTTAGTAAGGAAAAATCTTCGATTTCGGCCAATTTTCTCATTTTTTCAATATAACCTCACTCGGACCTCTATTTTTATGAAATCAGTTTTATTTGCATTCTAACTCGTCGTATAAGACCGTGGAATGGTTGAAACCATTTGTCATATCGGAATCATAAGCACCAAGTTTTCTGTGATGGTTAGTAAGGAAAAATCTTCGATTTCGGCCAATTTTCTCATTTTTTCAATATAACCTCACTCGGACCTCTATTTTTTATGAAATCAGTTTTATTTGCATTCTAACTCGTCGTATAAGACCGTGGAATGGTTGAAACCATTTGTCATATCGGAATCATAAGCACCAAGTTTTCTGTGATGGTTAGTAAGGAAAAATCTTCGATTTCGGCCAATTTTCTCATTTTTTCAATATAACCTCACTCGGACCTCTATTTTTTATGAAATCAGTTTTATTTGCATTCTAACTCGTCGTATAAGACCGTGGAATGGTTGAAACCATTTGTCATATCGGAATCATAAGCACCAAGTTTTCTGTGATGGTTAGTAAGGAAAAATCTTCGATTTCGGCCAATTTTCTCATTTTTTCAATATAACCTCACTCGGACCTCTATTTTTTATGAAATCAGTTTTATTTGCATTCTAACTCGTCGTATAAGACCGTGGAATGGTTGAAACCATTTGTCATATCGGAATCATAAGCACCAAGTTTTCTGTGATGGTTAGTAAGGAAAAATCTTCGATTTCGGCCAATTTTCTCATTTTTTCAATATAACCTCACTCGGACCTCTATTTTTTATGAAATCAGTTTTATTTGCATTCTAACTCGTCGTATAAGACCGTGGAATGGTTGAAACCATTTGTCATATCGGAATCATAAGCACCAAGTTTTCTGTGATGGTTAGTAAGGAAAAATCTTCGATTTCGGCCAATTTTCTCATTTTTTCAATATAACCTCACTCGGACCTCTATTTTTTATGAAATCAGTTTTATTTGCATTCTAACTCGTCGTATAAGACCGTGGAATGGTTGAAACCATTTGTCATATCGGAATCATAAGCACCAAGTTTTCTGTGATGGTTAGTAAGGAAAAATCTTCGATTTCGGCCAATTTTCTCATTTTTTCAATATAACCTCACTCGGACCTCTATTTTTTATGAAATCAGTTTTATTTGCATTCTAACTCGTCGTATAAGACCGTGGAATGGTTGAAACCATTTGTCATATCGGAATCATAAGCACCAAGTTTTCTGTGATGGTTAGTAAGGAAAAATCTTCGATTTCGGCCAATTTTCTCATTTTTTCAATATAACCTCACTCGGACCTCTATTTTTTATGAAATCAGTTTTATTTGCATTCTAACTCGTCGTATAAGACCGTGGAATGGTTGAAACCATTTGTCATATCGGAATCATAAGCACCAAGTTTTCTGTGATGGTTAGTAAGGAAAAATCTTCGATTTCGGCCAATTTTCTCATTTTTTCAATATAACCTCACTCGGACCTCTATTTTTTATGAAATCAGTTTTATTTGCATTCTAACTCGTCGTATAAGACCGTGGAATGGTTGAAACCATTTGTCATATCGGAATCATAAGCACCAAGTTTTCTGTGATGGTTAGTAAGGAAAAATCTTCGATTTCGGCCAATTTTCTCATTTTTTCAATATAACCTCACTCGGACCTCTATTTTTTATGAAATCAGTTTTATTTGCATTCTAACTCGTCGTATAAGACCGTGGAATGGTTGAAACCATTTGTCATATCGGAATCATAAGCACCAAGTTTTCTGTGATGGTTAGTAAGGAAAAATCTTCGATTTCGGCCAATTTTCTCATTTTTTCAATATAACCTCACTCGGACCTCTATTTTTTATGAAATCAGTTTTATTTGCATTCTAACTCGTCGTATAAGACCGTGGAATGGTTGAAACCATTTGTCATATCGGAATCATAAGCACCAAGTTTTCTGTGATGGTTAGTAAGGAAAAATCTTCGATTTCGGCCAATTTTCTCATTTTTTCAATATAACCTCACTCGGACCTCTATTTTTTATGAAATCAGTTTTATTTGCATTCTAACTCGTCGTATAAGACCGTGGAATGGTTGAAACCATTTGTCATATCGGAATCATAAGCACCAAGTTTTCTGTGATGGTTAGTAAGGAAAAATCTTCGATTTCGGCCAATTTTCTCATTTTTTCAATATAACCTCACTCGGACCTCTATTTTTTATGAAATCAGTTTTATTTGCATTCTAACTCGTCGTATAAGACCGTGGAATGGTTGAAACCATTTGTCATATCGGAATCATAAGCACCAAGTTTTCTGTGATGGTTAGTAAGGAAAAATCTTCGATTTCGGCCAATTTTCTCATTTTTTCAATATAACCTCACTCGGACCTCTATTTTTTATGAAATCAGTTTTATTTGCATTCTAACTCGTCGTATAAGACCGTGGAATGGTTGAAACCATTTGTCATATCGGAATCATAAGCACCAAGTTTTCTGTGATGGTTAGTAAGGAAAAATCTTCGATTTCGGCCAATTTTCTCATTTTTTCAATATAACCTCACTCGGACCTCTATTTTTTATGAAATCAGTTTTATTTGCATTCTAACTCGTCGTATAAGACCGTGGAATGGTTGAAACCATTTGTCATATCGGAATCATAAGCACCAAGTTTTCTGTGATGGTTAGTAAGGAAAAATCTTCGATTTCGGCCAATTTTCTCATTTTTTCAATATAACCTCACTCGGACCTCTATTTTTTATGAAATCAGTTTTATTTGCATTCTAACTCGTCGTATAAGACCGTGGAATGGTTGAAACCATTTGTCATATCGGAATCATAAGCACCAAGTTTTCTGTGATGGTTAGTAAGGAAAAATCTTCGATTTCGGCCAATTTTCTCATTTTTTCAATATAACCTCACTCGGACCTCTATTTTTTATGAAATCAGTTTTATTTGCATTCTAACTCGTCGTATAAGACCGTGGAATGGTTGAAACCATTTGTCATATCGGAATCATAAGCACCAAGTTTTCTGTGATGGTTAGTAAGGAAAAATCTTCGATTTCGGCCAATTTTCTCATTTTTTCAATATAACCTCACTCGGACCTCTATTTTTTATGAAATCAGTTTTATTTGCATTCTAACTCGTCGTATAAGACCGTGGAATGGTTGAAACCATTTGTCATATCGGAATCATAAGCACCAAGTTTTCTGTGATGGTTAGTAAGGAAAAATCTTCGATTTCGGCCAATTTTCTCATTTTTTCAATATAACCTCACTCGGACCTCTATTTTTTATGAAATCAGTTTTATTTGCATTCTAACTCGTCGTATAAGACCGTGGAATGGTTGAAACCATTTGTCATATCGGAATCATAAGCACCAAGTTTTCTGTGATGGTTAGTAAGGAAAAATCTTCGATTTCGGCCAATTTTCTCATTTTTTCAATATAACCTCACTCGGACCTCTATTTTTTATGAAATCAGTTTTATTTGCATTCTAACTCGTCGTATAAGACCGTGGAATGGTTGAAACCATTTGTCATATCGGAATCATAAGCACCAAGTTTTCTGTGATGGTTAGTAAGGAAAAATCTTCGATTTCGGCCAATTTTCTCATTTTTTCAATATAACCTCACTCGGACCTCTATTTTTTATGAAATCAGTTTTATTTGCATTCTAACTCGTCGTATAAGACCGTGGAATGGTTGAAACCATTTGTCATATCGGAATCATAAGCACCAAGTTTTCTGTGATGGTTAGTAAGGAAAAATCTTCGATTTCGGCCAATTTTCTCATTTTTTCAATATAACCTCACTCGGACCTCTATTTTTTATGAAATCAGTTTTATTTGCATTCTAACTCGTCGTATAAGACCGTGGAATGGTTGAAACCATTTGTCATATCGGAATCATAAGCACCAAGTTTTCTGTGATGGTTAGTAAGGAAAAATCTTCGATTTCGGCCAATTTTCTCATTTTTTCAATATAACCTCACTCGGACCTCTATTTTTTATGAAATCAGTTTTATTTGCATTCTAACTCGTCGTATAAGACCGTGGAATGGTTGAAACCATTTGTCATATCGGAATCATAAGCACCAAGTTTTCTGTGATGGTTAGTAAGGAAAAATCTTCGATTTCGGCCAATTTTCTCATTTTTTCAATATAACCTCACTCGGACCTCTATTTTTTATGAAATCAGTTTTATTTGCATTCTAACTCGTCGTATAAGACCGTGGAATGGTTGAAACCATTTGTCATATCGGAATCATAAGCACCAAGTTTTCTGTGATGGTTAGTAAGGAAAAATCTTCGATTTCGGCCAATTTTCTCATTTTTTCAATATAACCTCACTCGGACCTCTATTTTTTATGAAATCAGTTTTATTTGCATTCTAACTCGTCGTATAAGACCGTGGAATGGTTGAAACCATTTGTCATATCGGAATCATAAGCACCAAGTTTTCTGTGATGGTTAGTAAGGAAAAATCTTCGATTTCGGCCAATTTTCTCATTTTTTCAATATAACCTCACTCGGACCTCTATTTTTTATGAAATCAGTTTTATTTGCATTCTAACTCGTCGTATAAGACCGTGGAATGGTTGAAACCATTTGTCATATCGGAATCATAAGCACCAAGTTTTCTGTGATGGTTAGTAAGGAAAAATCTTCGATTTCGGCCAATTTTCTCATTTTTTCAATATAACCTCACTCGGACCTCTATTTTTTATGAAATCAGTTTTATTTGCATTCTAACTCGTCGTATAAGACCGTGGAATGGTTGAAACCATTTGTCATATCGGAATCATAAGCACCAAGTTTTCTGTGATGGTTAGTAAGGAAAAATCTTCGATTTCGGCCAATTTTCTCATTTTTTCAATATAACCTCACTCGGACCTCTATTTTTTATGAAATCAGTTTTATTTGCATTCTAACTCGTCGTATAAGACCGTGGAATGGTTGAAACCATTTGTCATATCGGAATCATAAGCACCAAGTTTTCTGTGATGGTTAGTAAGGAAAAATCTTCGATTTCGGCCAATTTTCTCATTTTTTCAATATAACCTCACTCGGACCTCTATTTTTTATGAAATCAGTTTTATTTGCATTCTAACTCGTCGTATAAGACCGTGGAATGGTTGAAACCATTTGTCATATCGGAATCATAAGCACCAAGTTTTCTGTGATGGTTAGTAAGGAAAAATCTTCGATTTCGGCCAATTTTCTCATTTTTTCAATATAACCTCACTCGGACCTCTATTTTTTATGAAATCAGTTTTATTTGCATTCTAACTCGTCGTATAAGACCGTGGAATGGTTGAAACCATTTGTCATATCGGAATCATAAGCACCAAGTTTTCTGTGATGGTTAGTAAGGAAAAATCTTCGATTTCGGCCAATTTTCTCATTTTTTCAATATAACCTCACTCGGACCTCTATTTTTTATGAAATCAGTTTTATTTGCATTCTAACTCGTCGTATAAGACCGTGGAATGGTTGAAACCATTTGTCATATCGGAATCATAAGCACCAAGTTTTCTGTGATGGTTAGTAAGGAAAAATCTTCGATTTCGGCCAATTTTCTCATTTTTTCAATATAACCTCACTCGGACCTCTATTTTTTATGAAATCAGTTTTATTTGCATTCTAACTCGTCGTATAAGACCGTGGAATGGTTGAAACCATTTGTCATATCGGAATCATAAGCACCAAGTTTTCTGTGATGGTTAGTAAGGAAAAATCTTCGATTTCGGCCAATTTTCTCATTTTTTCAATATAACCTCACTCGGACCTCTATTTTTTATGAAATCAGTTTTATTTGCATTCTAACTCGTCGTATAAGACCGTGGAATGGTTGAAACCATTTGTCATATCGGAATCATAAGCACCAAGTTTTCTGTGATGGTTAGTAAGGAAAAATCTTCGATTTCGGCCAATTTTCTCATTTTTTCAATATAACCTCACTCGGACCTCTATTTTTTATGAAATCAGTTTTATTTGCATTCTAACTCGTCGTATAAGACCGTGGAATGGTTGAAACCATTTGTCATATCGGAATCATAAGCACCAAGTTTTCTGTGATGGTTAGTAAGGAAAAATCTTCGATTTCGGCCAATTTTCTCATTTTTTCAATATAACCTCACTCGGACCTCTATTTTTTATGAAATCAGTTTTATTTGCATTCTAACTCGTCGTATAAGACCGTGGAATGGTTGAAACCATTTGTCATATCGGAATCATAAGCACCAAGTTTTCTGTGATGGTTAGTAAGGAAAAATCTTCGATTTCGGCCAATTTTCTCATTTTTTCAATATAACCTCACTCGGACCTCTATTTTTTATGAAATCAGTTTTATTTGCATTCTAACTCGTCGTATAAGACCGTGGAATGGTTGAAACCATTTGTCATATCGGAATCATAAGCACCAAGTTTTCTGTGATGGTTAGTAAGGAAAAATCTTCGATTTCGGCCAATTTTCTCATTTTTTCAATATAACCTCACTCGGACCTCTATTTTTTATGAAATCAGTTTTATTTGCATTCTAACTCGTCGTATAAGACCGTGGAATGGTTGAAACCATTTGTCATATCGGAATCATAAGCACCAAGTTTTCTGTGATGGTTAGTAAGGAAAAATCTTCGATTTCGGCCAATTTTCTCATTTTTTCAATATAACCTCACTCGGACCTCTATTTTTTATGAAATCAGTTTTATTTGCATTCTAACTCGTCGTATAAGACCGTGGAATGGTTGAAACCATTTGTCATATCGGAATCATAAGCACCAAGTTTTCTGTGATGGTTAGTAAGGAAAAATCTTCGATTTCGGCCAATTTTCTCATTTTTTCAATATAACCTCACTCGGACCTCTATTTTTTATGAAATCAGTTTTATTTGCATTCTAACTCGTCGTATAAGACCGTGGAATGGTTGAAACCATTTGTCATATCGGAATCATAAGCACCAAGTTTTCTGTGATGGTTAGTAAGGAAAAATCTTCGATTTCGGCCAATTTTCTCATTTTTTCAATATAACCTCACTCGGACCTCTATTTTTTATGAAATCAGTTTTATTTGCATTCTAACTCGTCGTATAAGACCGTGGAATGGTTGAAACCATTTGTCATATCGGAATCATAAGCACCAAGTTTTCTGTGATGGTTAGTAAGGAAAAATCTTCGATTTCGGCCAATTTTCTCATTTTTTCAATATAACCTCACTCGGACCTCTATTTTTTATGAAATCAGTTTTATTTGCATTCTAACTCGTCGTATAAGACCGTGGAATGGTTGAAACCATTTGTCATATCGGAATCATAAGCACCAAGTTTTCTGTGATGGTTAGTAAGGAAAAATCTTCGATTTCGGCCAATTTTCTCATTTTTTCAATATAACCTCACTCGGACCTCTATTTTTTATGAAATCAGTTTTATTTGCATTCTAACTCGTCGTATAAGACCGTGGAATGGTTGAAACCATTTGTCATATCGGAATCATAAGCACCAAGTTTTCTGTGATGGTTAGTAAGGAAAAATCTTCGATTTCGGCCAATTTTCTCATTTTTTCAATATAACCTCACTCGGACCTCTATTTTTTATGAAATCAGTTTTATTTGCATTCTAACTCGTCGTATAAGACCGTGGAATGGTTGAAACCATTTGTCATATCGGAATCATAAGCACCAAGTTTTCTGTGATGGTTAGTAAGGAAAAATCTTCGATTTCGGCCAATTTTCTCATTTTTTCAATATAACCTCACTCGGACCTCTATTTTTTATGAAATCAGTTTTATTTGCATTCTAACTCGTCGTATAAGACCGTGGAATGGTTGAAACCATTTGTCATATCGGAATCATAAGCACCAAGTTTTCTGTGATGGTTAGTAAGGAAAAATCTTCGATTTCGGCCAATTTTCTCATTTTTTCAATATAACCTCACTCGGACCTCTATTTTTTATGAAATCAGTTTTATTTGCATTCTAACTCGTCGTATAAGACCGTGGAATGGTTGAAACCATTTGTCATATCGGAATCATAAGCACCAAGTTTTCTGTGATGGTTAGTAAGGAAAAATCTTCGATTTCGGCCAATTTTCTCATTTTTTCAATATAACCTCACTCGGACCTCTATTTTTTATGAAATCAGTTTTATTTGCATTCTAACTCGTCGTATAAGACCGTGGAATGGTTGAAACCATTTGTCATATCGGAATCATAAGCACCAAGTTTTCTGTGATGGTTAGTAAGGAAAAATCTTCGATTTCGGCCAATTTTCTCATTTTTTCAATATAACCTCACTCGGACCTCTATTTTTTATGAAATCAGTTTTATTTGCATTCTAACTCGTCGTATAAGACCGTGGAATGGTTGAAACCATTTGTCATATCGGAATCATAAGCACCAAGTTTTCTGTGATGGTTAGTAAGGAAAAATCTTCGATTTCGGCCAATTTTCTCATTTTTTCAATATAACCTCACTCGGACCTCTATTTTTTATGAAATCAGTTTTATTTGCATTCTAACTCGTCGTATAAGACCGTGGAATGGTTGAAACCATTTGTCATATCGGAATCATAAGCACCAAGTTTTCTGTGATGGTTAGTAAGGAAAAATCTTCGATTTCGGCCAATTTTCTCATTTTTTCAATATAACCTCACTCGGACCTCTATTTTTTATGAAATCAGTTTTATTTGCATTCTAACTCGTCGTATAAGACCGTGGAATGGTTGAAACCATTTGTCATATCGGAATCATAAGCACCAAGTTTTCTGTGATGGTTAGTAAGGAAAAATCTTCGATTTCGGCCAATTTTCTCATTTTTTCAATATAACCTCACTCGGACCTCTATTTTTTATGAAATCAGTTTTATTTGCATTCTAACTCGTCGTATAAGACCGTGGAATGGTTGAAACCATTTGTCATATCGGAATCATAAGCACCAAGTTTTCTGTGATGGTTAGTAAGGAAAAATCTTCGATTTCGGCCAATTTTCTCATTTTTTCAATATAACCTCACTCGGACCTCTATTTTTTATGAAATCAGTTTTATTTGCATTCTAACTCGTCGTATAAGACCGTGGAATGGTTGAAACCATTTGTCATATCGGAATCATAAGCACCAAGTTTTCTGTGATGGTTAGTAAGGAAAAATCTTCGATTTCGGCCAATTTTCTCATTTTTTCAATATAACCTCACTCGGACCTCTATTTTTTATGAAATCAGTTTTATTTGCATTCTAACTCGTCGTATAAGACCGTGGAATGGTTGAAACCATTTGTCATATCGGAATCATAAGCACCAAGTTTTCTGTGATGGTTAGTAAGGAAAAATCTTCGATTTCGGCCAATTTTCTCATTTTTTCAATATAACCTCACTCGGACCTCTATTTTTTATGAAATCAGTTTTATTTGCATTCTAACTCGTCGTATAAGACCGTGGAATGGTTGAAACCATTTGTCATATCGGAATCATAAGCACCAAGTTTTCTGTGATGGTTAGTAAGGAAAAATCTTCGATTTCGGCCAATTTTCTCATTTTTTCAATATAACCTCACTCGGACCTCTATTTTTTATGAAATCAGTTTTATTTGCATTCTAACTCGTCGTATAAGACCGTGGAATGGTTGAAACCATTTGTCATATCGGAATCATAAGCACCAAGTTTTCTGTGATGGTTAGTAAGGAAAAATCTTCGATTTCGGCCAATTTTCTCATTTTTTCAATATAACCTCACTCGGACCTCTATTTTTTATGAAATCAGTTTTATTTGCATTCTAACTCGTCGTATAAGACCGTGGAATGGTTGAAACCATTTGTCATATCGGAATCATAAGCACCAAGTTTTCTGTGATGGTTAGTAAGGAAAAATCTTCGATTTCGGCCAATTTTCTCATTTTTTCAATATAACCTCACTCGGACCTCTATTTTTTATGAAATCAGTTTTATTTGCATTCTAACTCGTCGTATAAGACCGTGGAATGGTTGAAACCATTTGTCATATCGGAATCATAAGCACCAAGTTTTCTGTGATGGTTAGTAAGGAAAAATCTTCGATTTCGGCCAATTTTCTCATTTTTTCAATATAACCTCACTCGGACCTCTATTTTTTATGAAATCAGTTTTATTTGCATTCTAACTCGTCGTATAAGACCGTGGAATGGTTGAAACCATTTGTCATATCGGAATCATAAGCACCAAGTTTTCTGTGATGGTTAGTAAGGAAAAATCTTCGATTTCGGCCAATTTTCTCATTTTTTCAATATAACCTCACTCGGACCTCTATTTTTTATGAAATCAGTTTTATTTGCATTCTAACTCGTCGTATAAGACCGTGGAATGGTTGAAACCATTTGTCATATCGGAATCATAAGCACCAAGTTTTCTGTGATGGTTAGTAAGGAAAAATCTTCGATTTCGGCCAATTTTCTCATTTTTTCAATATAACCTCACTCGGACCTCTATTTTTTATGAAATCAGTTTTATTTGCATTCTAACTCGTCGTATAAGACCGTGGAATGGTTGAAACCATTTGTCATATCGGAATCATAAGCACCAAGTTTTCTGTGATGGTTAGTAAGGAAAAATCTTCGATTTCGGCCAATTTTCTCATTTTTTCAATATAAC
The DNA here is from genome assembly GCA_036873135.1 of Clarkia xantiana subsp. parviflora. Taxonomy (NCBI): domain Eukaryota; kingdom Viridiplantae; phylum Streptophyta; class Magnoliopsida; order Myrtales; family Onagraceae; genus Clarkia; species Clarkia xantiana. Next base: position 15,690 of record JAPTYO010000053.1, on the reverse strand, counting down.
CTCACTCGGACCTCTATTTTTTATGAAATCAGTTTTATTTGCATTCTAACTCGTCGTATAAGACCGTGGAATGGTTGAAACCATTTGTCATATCGGAATCATAAGCACCAAGTTTTCTGTGATGGTTAGTAAGGAAAAATCTTCGATTTCGGCCAATTTTCTCATTTTTTCAATATAACCTCACTCGGACCTCTATTTTTTATGAAATCAGTTTTATTTGCATTCTAACTCGTCGTATAAGACCGTGGAATGGTTGAAACCATTTGTCATATCGGAATCATAAGCACCAAGTTTTCTGTGATGGTTAGTAAGGAAAAATCTTCGATTTCGGCCAATTTTCTCATTTTTTCAATATAACCTCACTCGGACCTCTATTTTTTATGAAATCAGTTTTATTTGCATTCTAACTCGTCGTATAAGACCGTGGAATGGTTGAAACCATTTGTCATATCGGAATCATAAGCACCAAGTTTTCTGTGATGGTTAGTAAGGAAAAATCTTCGATTTCGGCCAATTTTCTCATTTTTTCAATATAACCTCACTCGGACCTCTATTTTTTATGAAATCAGTTTTATTTGCATTCTAACTCGTCGTATAAGACCGTGGAATGGTTGAAACCATTTGTCATATCGGAATCATAAGCACCAAGTTTTCTGTGATGGTTAGTAAGGAAAAATCTTCGATTTCGGCCAATTTTCTCATTTTTTCAATATAACCTCACTCGGACCTCTATTTTTTATGAAATCAGTTTTATTTGCATTCTAACTCGTCGTATAAGACCGTGGAATGGTTGAAACCATTTGTCATATCGGAATCATAAGCACCAAGTTTTCTGTGATGGTTAGTAAGGAAAAATCTTCGATTTCGGCCAATTTTCTCATTTTTTCAATATAACCTCACTCGGACCTCTATTTTTTATGAAATCAGTTTTATTTGCATTCTAACTCGTCGTATAAGACCGTGGAATGGTTGAAACCATTTGTCATATCGGAATCATAAGCACCAAGTTTTCTGTGATGGTTAGTAAGGAAAAATCTTCGATTTCGGCCAATTTTCTCATTTTTTCAATATAACCTCACTCGGACCTCTATTTTTTATGAAATCAGTTTTATTTGCATTCTAACTCGTCGTATAAGACCGTGGAATGGTTGAAACCATTTGTCATATCGGAATCATAAGCACCAAGTTTTCTGTGATGGTTAGTAAGGAAAAATCTTCGATTTCGGCCAATTTTCTCATTTTTTCAATATAACCTCACTCGGACCTCTATTTTTTATGAAATCAGTTTTATTTGCATTCTAACTCGTCGTATAAGACCGTGGAATGGTTGAAACCATTTGTCATATCGGAATCATAAGCACCAAGTTTTCTGTGATGGTTAGTAAGGAAAAATCTTCGATTTCGGCCAATTTTCTCATTTTTTCAATATAACCTCACTCGGACCTCTATTTTTTATGAAATCAGTTTTATTTGCATTCTAACTCGTCGTATAAGACCGTGGAATGGTTGAAACCATTTGTCATATCGGAATCATAAGCACCAAGTTTTCTGTGATGGTTAGTAAGGAAAAATCTTCGATTTCGGCCAATTTTCTCATTTTTTCAATATAACCTCACTCGGACCTCTATTTTTTATGAAATCAGTTTTATTTGCATTCTAACTCGTCGTATAAGACCGTGGAATGGTTGAAACCATTTGTCATATCGGAATCATAAGCACCAAGTTTTCTGTGATGGTTAGTAAGGAAAAATCTTCGATTTCGGCCAATTTTCTCATTTTTTCAATATAACCTCACTCGGACCTCTATTTTTATGAAATCAGTTTTATTTGCATTCTAACTCGTCGTATAAGACCGTGGAATGGTTGAAACCATTTGTCATATCGGAATCATAAGCACCAAGTTTTCTGTGATGGTTAGTAAGGAAAAATCTTCGATTTCGGCCAATTTTCTCATTTTTTCAATATAACCTCACTCGGACCTCTATTTTTTATGAAATCAGTTTTATTTGCATTCTAACTCGTCGTATAAGACCGTGGAATGGTTGAAACCATTTGTCATATCGGAATCATAAGCACCAAGTTTTCTGTGATGGTTAGTAAGGAAAAATCTTCGATTTCGGCCAATTTTCTCATTTTTTCAATATAACCTCACTCGGACCTCTATTTTTGATGAAATCAGTTTTATTTGCATTCTAACTCGTCGTATAAGACCGTGGAATGGTTGAAACCATTTGTCATATCGGAATCATAAGCACCAAGTTTTCTGTGATGGTTAGTAAGGAAAAATCTTCGATTTCGGCCAATTTTCTCATTTTTTCAATATAACCTCACTCGGACCTCTATTTTTTATGAAATCAGTTTTATTTGCATTCTAACTCGTCGTATAAGACCGTGGAATGGTTGAAACCATTTGTCATATCGGAATCATAAGCACCAAGTTTTCTGTGATGGTTAGTAAGGAAAAATCTTCGATTTCGGCCAATTTTCTCATTTTTTCAATATAACCTCACTCGGACCTCTATTTTTTATGAAATCAGTTTTATTTGCATTCTAACTCGTCGTATAAGACCGTGGAATGGTTGAAACCATTTGTCATATCGGAATCATAAGCACCAAGTTTTCTGTGATGGTTAGTAAGGAAAAATCTTCGATTTCGGCCAATTTTCTCATTTTTTCAATATAACCTCACTCGGACCTCTATTTTTTATGAAATCAGTTTTATTTGCATTCTAACTCGTCGTATAAGACCGTGGAATGGTTGAAACCATTTGTCATATCGGAATCATAAGCACCAAGTTTTCTGTGATGGTTAGTAAGGAAAAATCTTCGATTTCGGCCAATTTTCTCATTTTTTCAATATAACCTCACTCGGACCTCTATTTTTTATGAAATCAGTTTTATTTGCATTCTAACTCGTCGTATAAGACCGTGGAATGGTTGAAACCATTTGTCATATCGGAATCATAAGCACCAAGTTTTCTGTGATGGTTAGTAAGGAAAAATCTTCGATTTCGGCCAATTTTCTCATTTTTTCAATATAACCTCACTCGGACCTCTATTTTTTATGAAATCAGTTTTATTTGCATTCTAACTCGTCGTATAAGACCGTGGAATGGTTGAAACCATTTGTCATATCGGAATCATAAGCACCAAGTTTTCTGTGATGGTTAGTAAGGAAAAATCTTCGATTTCGGCCAATTTTCTCATTTTTTCAATATAACCTCACTCGGACCTCTATTTTTTATGAAATCAGTTTTATTTGCATTCTAACTCGTCGTATAAGACCGTGGAATGGTTGAAACCATTTGTCATATCGGAATCATAAGCACCAAGTTTTCTGTGATGGTTAGTAAGGAAAAATCTTCGATTTCGGCCAATTTTCTCATTTTTTCAATATAACCTCACTCGGACCTCTATTTTTATGAAATCAGTTTTATTTGCATTCTAACTCGTCGTATAAGACCGTGGAATGGTTGAAACCATTTGTCATATCGGAATCATAAGCACCAAGTTTTCTGTGATGGTTAGTAAGGAAAAATCTTCGATTTCGGCCAATTTTCTCATTTTTTCAATATAACCTCACTCGGACCTCTATTTTTTATGAAATCAGTTTTATTTGCATTCTAACTCGTCGTATAAGACCGTGGAATGGTTGAAACCATTTGTCATATCGGAATCATAAGCACCAAGTTTTCTGTGATGGTTAGTAAGGAAAAATCTTCGATTTCGGCCAATTTTCTCATTTTTTCAATATAACCTCACTCGGACCTCTATTTTTTATGAAATCAGTTTTATTTGCATTCTAACTCGTCGTATAAGACCGTGGAATGGTTGAAACCATTTGTCATATCGGAATCATAAGCACCAAGTTTTCTGTGATGGTTAGTAAGGAAAAATCTTCGATTTCGGCCAATTTTCTCATTTTTTCAATATAACCTCACTCGGACCTCTATTTTTATGAAATCAGTTTTATTTGCATTCTAACTCGTCGTATAAGACCGTGGAATGGTTGAAACCATTTGTCATATCGGAATCATAAGCACCAAGTTTTCTGTGATGGTTAGTAAGGAAAAATCTTCGATTTCGGCCAATTTTCTCATTTTTTCAATATAACCTCACTCGGACCTCTATTTTTATGAAATCAGTTTTATTTGCATTCTAACTCGTCGTATAAGACCGTGGAATGGTTGAAACCATTTGTCATATCGGAATCATAAGCACCAAGTTTTCTGTGATGGTTAGTAAGGAAAAATCTTCGATTTCGGCCAATTTTCTCATTTTTTCAATATAACCTCACTCGGACCTCTATTTTTTATGAAATCAGTTTTATTTGCATTCTAACTCGTCGTATAAGACCGTGGAATGGTTGAAACCATTTGTCATATCGGAATCATAAGCACCAAGTTTTCTGTGATGGTTAGTAAGGAAAAATCTTCGATTTCGGCCAATTTTCTCATTTTTTCAATATAACCTCACTCGGACCTCTATTTTTTATGAAATCAGTTTTATTTGCATTCTAACTCGTCGTATAAGACCGTGGAATGGTTGAAACCATTTGTCATATCGGAATCATAAGCACCAAGTTTTCTGTGATGGTTAGTAAGGAAAAATCTTCGATTTCGGCCAATTTTCTCATTTTTTCAATATAACCTCACTCGGACCTCTATTTTTTATGAAATCAGTTTTATTTGCATTCTAACTCGTCGTATAAGACCGTGGAATGGTTGAAACCATTTGTCATATCGGAATCATAAGCACCAAGTTTTCTGTGATGGTTAGTAAGGAAAAATCTTCGATTTCGGCCAATTTTCTCATTTTTTCAATATAACCTCACTCGGACCTCTATTTTTTATGAAATCAGTTTTATTTGCATTCTAACTCGTCGTATAAGACCGTGGAATGGTTGAAACCATTTGTCATATCGGAATCATAAGCACCAAGTTTTCTGTGATGGTTAGTAAGGAAAAATCTTCGATTTCGGCCAATTTTCTCATTTTTTCAATATAACCTCACTCGGACCTCTATTTTTTATGAAATCAGTTTTATTTGCATTCTAACTCGTCGTATAAGACCGTGGAATGGTTGAAACCATTTGTCATATCGGAATCATAAGCACCAAGTTTTCTGTGATGGTTAGTAAGGAAAAATCTTCGATTTCGGCCAATTTTCTCATTTTTTCAATATAACCTCACTCGGACCTCTATTTTTTATGAAATCAGTTTTATTTGCATTCTAACTCGTCGTATAAGACCGTGGAATGGTTGAAACCATTTGTCATATCGGAATCATAAGCACCAAGTTTTCTGTGATGGTTAGTAAGGAAAAATCTTCGATTTCGGCCAATTTTCTCATTTTTTCAATATAACCTCACTCGGACCTCTATTTTTTATGAAATCAGTTTTATTTGCATTCTAACTCGTCGTATAAGACCGTGGAATGGTTGAAACCATTTGTCATATCGGAATCATAAGCACCAAGTTTTCTGTGATGGTTAGTAAGGAAAAATCTTCGATTTCGGCCAATTTTCTCATTTTTTCAATATAACCTCACTCGGACCTCTATTTTTTATGAAATCAGTTTTATTTGCATTCTAACTCGTCGTATAAGACCGTGGAATGGTTGAAACCATTTGTCATATCGGAATCATAAGCACCAAGTTTTCTGTGATGGTTAGTAAGGAAAAATCTTCGATTTCGGCCAATTTTCTCATTTTTTCAATATAACCTCACTCGGACCTCTATTCTTGATGAAATCAGTTTTATTTGCATTCTAACTCGTCGTATAAGACCGTGGAATGGTTGAAACCATTTGTCATATCGGAATCATAAGCACCAAGTTTTCTGTGATGGTTAGTAAGGAAAAATCTTCGATTTCGGCCAATTTTCTCATTTTTTCAATATAACCTCACTCGGACCTCTATTTTTATGAAATCAGTTTTATTTGCATTCTAACTCGTCGTATAAGACCGTGGAATGGTTGAAACCATTTGTCATATCGGAATCATAAGCACCAAGTTTTCTGTGATGGTTAGTAAGGAAAAATCTTCGATTTCGGCCAATTTTCTCATTTTTTCAATATAACCTCACTCGGACCTCTATTTTTGATGAAATCAGTTTTATTTGCATTCTAACTCGTCGTATAAGACCGTGGAATGGTTGAAACCATTTTTCATATCGGAATCATAAGCACCAAGTTTTCTGTGATGGTTAGTAAGGAAAAATCTTCGATTTCGGCCAATTTTCTCATTTTTTCAATATAACCTCACTCGGACCTCTATTCTTGATGAAATCAGTTTTATTTGCATTCTAACTCGTCGTATAAGACCGTGGAATGGTTGAAACCATTTGTCATATCGGAATCATAAGCACCAAGTTTTCTGTGATGGTTAGTAAGGAAAAATCTTCGATTTCGGCCAATTTTCTCATTTTTTCAATATAACCTCACTCGGACCTCTATTTTTTATGAAATCAGTTTTATTTGCATTCTAACTCGTCGTATAAGACCGTGGAATGGTTGAAACCATTTGTCATATCGGAATCATAAGCACCAAGTTTTCTGTGATGGTTAGTAAGGAAAAATCTTCGATTTCGGCCAATTTTCTCATTTTTTCAATATAACCTCACTCGGACCTCTATTTTTATGAAATCAGTTTTATTTGCATTCTAACTCGTCGTATAAGACCGTGGAATGGTTGAAACCATTTGTCATATCGGAATCATAAGCACCAAGTTTTCTGTGATGGTTAGTAAGGAAAAATCTTCGATTTCGGCCAATTTTCTCATTTTTTCAATATAACCTCACTCGGACCTCTATTTTTTATGAAATCAGTTTTATTTGCATTCTAACTCGTCGTATAAGACCGTGGAATGGTTGAAACCATTTGTCATATCGGAATCATAAGCACCAAGTTTTCTGTGATGGTTAGTAAGGAAAAATCTTCGATTTCGGCCAATTTTCTCATTTTTTCAATATAACCTCACTCGGACCTCTATTTTTGATGAAATCAGTTTTATTTGCATTCTAACTCGTCGTATAAGACCGTGGAATGGTTGAAACCATTTGTCATATCGGAATCATAAGCACCAAGTTTTCTGTGATGGTTAGTAAGGAAAAATCTTCGATTTCGGCCAATTTTCTCATTTTTTCAATATAACCTCACTCGGACCTCTATTCTTGATGAAATCAGTTTTATTTGCATTCTAACTCGTCGTATAAGACCGTGGAATGGTTGAAACCATTTTTCATATCGGAATCATAAGCACCAAGTTTTCTGTGATGGTTAGTAAGGAAAAATCTTCGATTTCGGCCAATTTTCTCATTTTTTCAATATAACCTCACTCGGACCTCTATTCTTGATGAAATCAGTTTTATTTGCATTCTAACTCGTCGTATAAGACCGTGGAATGGTTGAAACCATTTGTCATATCGGAATCATAAGCACCAAGTTTTCTGTGATGGTTAGTAAGGAAAAATCTTCGATTTCGGCCAATTTTCTCATTTTTTCAATATAACCTCACTCGGACCTCTATTCTTGATGAAATCAGTTTTATTTGCATTCTAACTCGTCGTATAAGACCGTGGAATGGTTGAAACCATTTGTCATATCGGAATCATAAGCACCAAGTTTTCTGTGATGGTTAGTAAGGAAAAATCTTCGATTTCGGCCAATTTTCTCATTTTTTCAATATAACCTCACTCGGACCTCTATTTTTTATGAAATCAGTTTTATTTGCATTCTAACTCGTCGTATAAGACCGTGGAATGGTTGAAACCATTTGTCATATCGGAATCATAAGCACCAAGTTTTCTGTGATGGTTAGTAAGGAAAAATCTTCGATTTCGGCCAATTTTCTCATTTTTTCAATATAACCTCACTCGGACCTCTATTTTTTATGAAATCAGTTTTATTTGCATTCTAACTCGTCGTATAAGACCGTGGAATGGTTGAAACCATTTGTCATATCGGAATCATAAGCACCAAGTTTTCTGTGATGGTTAGTAAGGAAAAATCTTCGATTTCGGCCAATTTTCTCATTTTTTCAATATAACCTCACTCGGACCTCTATTTTTTATGAAATCAGTTTTATTTGCATTCTAACTCGTCGTATAAGACCGTGGAATGGTTGAAACCATTTGTCATATCGGAATCATAAGCACCAAGTTTTCTGTGATGGTAAGTAAGGAAAAATCTTCGATTTCGGCCAATTTTCTCATTTTTTCAATATAACCTCACTCGGACCTCTATTTTCTATGAAATCAGTTTTATTTGCATTCTAACTCGTCGTATAAGACCGTGGAATGGTTGAAACCATTTGTCATATCGGAATCATAAGCACCAAGTTTTCTGTGATGGTTAGTAAGGAAAAATCTTCGATTTCGGCCAATTTTCTCATTTTTTCAATATAACCTCACTCGGACCTCTATTTTTTATGAAATCAGTTTTATTTGCATTCTAACTCGTCGTATAAGACCGTGGAATGGTTGAAACCATTTGTCATATCGGAATCATAAGCACCAAGTTTTCTGTGATGGTTAGTAAGGAAAAATCTTCGATTTCGGCCAATTTTCTCATTTTTTCAATATAACCTCACTCGGACCTCTATTTTTTATGAAATCAGTTTTATTTGCATTCTAACTCGTCGTATAAGACCGTGGAATGGTTGAAACCATTTGTCATATCGGAATCATAAGCACCAAGTTTTCTGTGATGGTTAGTAAGGAAAAATCTTCGATTTCGGCCAATTTTCTCATTTTTTCAATATAACCTCACTCGGACCTCTATTCTTGATGAAATCAGTTTTATTTGCATTCTAACTCATCGTATAAGACCGTGGAATGGTTGAAACCATTTGTCATATCGGAATCATAAGCACCAAGTTTTCTGTGATGGTTAGTAAGGAAAAATCTTCGATTTCGGCCAATTTTCTCATTTTTTCAATATAACCTCACTCGGACCTCTATTCTTGATGAAATCAGTTTTATTTGCATTCTAACTCATCGTATAAGACCGTGGAATGGTTGAAACCATTTTTCATATCGGAATCATAAGCACCAAGTTTTCTGTGATGGTTAGTAAGGAAAAATCTTCGATTTCGGCCAATTTTCTCATTTTTTCAATATAACCTCACTCGGACCTCTATTTTCTATGAAATCAGTTTTATTTGCATTCTAAATCGTCGTATAAGACCGTGGAATGGTTGAAACCATTTGTCATATCGGAATCATAAGCACCAAGTTTTCTGTGATGGTTAGTAAGGAAAAATCTTCGATTTCGGCCAATTTTCTCATTTTTTCAATATAACCTCACTCGGACCTCTATTTTTTATGAAATCAGTTTTATTTGCATTCTAACTCATCGTATAAGACCGTGGAATGGTTGAAACCATTTGTCATATCGGAATCATAAGCACCAAGTTTTCTGTGATGGTTAGTAAGGAAAAATCTTCGATTTCGGCCAATTTTCTCATTTTTTCAATATAACCTCACTCGGACCTCTATTCTTGATGAAATCAGTTTTATTTGCATTCTAACTCATCGTATAAGACCGTGGAATGGTTGAAACCATTTTTCATATCGGAATCATAAGCACCAAGTTTTCTGTGATGGTTAGTAAGGAAAAATCTTCGATTTCGGCCAATTTTCTCATTTTTTCAATATAACCTCACTCGGACCTCTATTCTTGATGAAATCAGTTTTATTTGCATTCTAACTCATCGTATAAGACCGTGGAATGGTTGAAACCATTTGTCATATCGGAATCATAAGCACCAAGTTTTCTGTGATGGTTAGTAAGGAAAAATCTTCGATTTCGGCCAATTTTCTCATTTTTTCAATATAACCTCACTCGGACCTCTATTCTTGATGAAATCAGTTTTATTTGCATTCTAACTCATCGTATAAGACCGTGGAATGGTTGAAACCATTTGTCATATCGGAATCATAAGCACCAAGTTTTCTGTGATGGTTAGTAAGGAAAAATCTTCGATTTCGGCCAATTTTCTCATTTTTTCAATATAACCTCACTCGGACCTCTATTCTTGATGAAATCAGTTTTATTTGCATTCTAACTCATCGTATAAGACCGTGGAATGGTTGAAACCATTTGTCATATCGGAATCATAAGCACCAAGTTTTCTGTGATGGTTAGTAAGGAAAAATCTTCGATTTCGGCCAATTTTCTCATTTTTTCAATATAACCTCACTCGGACCTCTATTTTTTATGAAATCAGTTTTATTTGCATTCTAACTCGTCGTATAAGACCGTGGAATGGTTGAAACCATTTGTCATATCGGAATCATAAGCACCAAGTTTTCTGTGATGGTTAGTAAGGAAAAATCTTCGATTTCGCCCAATTTTCTCATTTTTTCAATATAACCTCACTCGGACCTCTATTTTTTATGAAATCAGTTTTATTTGCATTCTAAATCGTCGTATAAGACCGTGGAATGGTTGAAACCATTTGTCATATCGGAATCATAAGCACCAAGTTTTCTGTGATGGTTAGTAAGGAAAAATCTTCGATTTCGGCCAATTTTCTCATTTTTTCAATATAACCTCACTCGGACCTCTATTCTTGATGAAATCAGTTTTATTTGCATTCTAAATCATCGTATAAGACCGTGGAATGGTTGAAACCATTTGTCATATCGGAATCATAAGCACCAAGTTTTCTGTGATGGTTAGTAAGGAAAAATCTTCGATTTCGGCCAATTTTCTCATTTTTTCAATATAACCTCACTCGGACCTCTATTTTTTATGAAATCAGTTTTATTTGCATTCTAACTCGTCGTATAAGACCGTGGAATGGTTGAAACCATTTGTCATATCGGAATCATAAGCACCAAGTTTTCTGTGATGGTTAGTAAGGAAAAATCTTCGATTTCGGCCAATTTTCTCATTTTTTCAATATAACCTCACTCGGACCTCTATTCTTGATGAAATCAGTTTTATTTGCATTCTAACTCATCGTATAAAACCGTGGAATGGTTGAAACCATTTGTCATATCGGAATCATAAGCACCAAGTTTTCTGTGATGGTTAGTAAGGAAAAAACTTCGATTTCGGCCAATTTTTTCATTTTTTCAATATAACCTCACTCGGACCTCTATTCTTGATGAAATCAGTTTTATTTGCATTCTAACTCATCGTATAAGACCGTGGAATGGTTGAAACAATTTGTCATATCGGAATCATAAGCACCAAGTTTTCTGTGATGGTTAGTAAGGAAAAAACTTCGATTTCGGCCAATTTTCTCATTTTTTCAATATAACCTCACTCGGACCTCTATTCTTGATGAAATCAGTTTTATTTGCATTCTAACTCATCATATAAGACCGTGGAATGGTTGAAACCATTTTTCATATCGGAATCATAAGCACCAAGTTTTCTGTGATGGTTAGTAAGGAAAAATCTTCGATTTCGGCCAATTTTCTTATTTTTTCAATATAACCTCACTCGGACCTCTATTCTTGATGAAATCAGTTTTATTTGCATTCTAACTCATCGTATAAAACCGTGGAATGGTTGAAACCATTTGTCATATCGGAATCATAAGCACCAAGTTTTCTGTGATGGTTAGTAAGGAAAAAACTTCGATTTCGGCCAATTTTTTCATTTTTTCAATATAACCTCACTCGGACCTCTATTCTTGATGAAATCAGTTTTATTTGCATTCTAAATCATCGTATAAGACCGTGGAATGGTTGAAACCATTTGTCATATCGGAATCATAAGCACCAAGTTTTCTGTGATGGTTAGTAAGGAAAAATCTTCGATTTCGGCCAATTTTCTCATTTTTTCAATATAACCTCACTCGGACCTCTATTCTTGATGAAATCAGTTTTATTTGCATTCTAACTCATCGTATAAGACCGTGGAATGGTTGAAACCATTTGTCATATCGGAATCATAAGCACCAAGTTTTCTGTGATGGTTAGTAAGGAAAAATCTTCGATTTCGGCCAATTTTCTCATTTTTTCAATATAACCTCACTCGGACCTCTATTTTTTATGAAATCAGTTTTATTTGCATTCTAACTCGTCGTATAAGACCGTGGAATGGTTGAAACCATTTGTCATATCGGAATCATAAGCACCAAGTTTTCTGTGATGGTTCGTAAGGAAAAATCTTCGATTTCGCCCAATTTTTTCATTTTTTCAATATAACCTCACTCGGACCTCTATTTTTTATGAAATCTGTTTTATTTGCATTCTAAATTGTCGTATAAGACCGTGGAATGGTTGAAACCATTTGTCATATCGGAATCATAAGCACCAAGTTTTCTGTGATGGTTAGTAAGGAAAAATCTTCGATTTCGGCCAATTTTCTCATTTTTTCAATATAACCTCACTCGGACCTCTATTCTTGATGAAATCAGTTTTATTTGCATTCTAAATCATCGTATAAGACCGTGGAATGGTTGAAACCATTTGTCATATCGGAGTCATAAGCACCAAGTTTTCTGTGATGGTTAGTAAGGAAAAATCTTCGATTTCGGCCAATTTTCTCATTTTTTCAATATAACCTCACTCGGACCTCTATTTTTTATGAAATCAGTTTTATTTGCATTCTAACTCGTCGTATAAGACCGTGGAATGGTTGAAACCATTTGTCATATCGGAGTCATAAGCACCAAGTTTTCTGTGATGGTTAGTAAGGAAAAATCTTCGATTTCGGCCAATTTTCTTATTTTTTTCAATATAACCTCACTCGGACCTCTATTCTTGATGAAATCAGTTTTATTTGCATTCTAACTCATCGTATAAACCGTGGAATGGTTGAAACCATTTGTCATATCGGAATCATAAGCACCAAGTTTTCTGTGATGGTTAGTAAGGAAAAAACTTCGATTTCGGCCAATTTTTTCATTTTTTCAATATAACCTCACTCGGACCTCTATTCTTGATGAACTCAGTTTTATTTGCATTCTAACTCATCATATAAGACCGTGGAATGGTTGAAACAATTTGTCATATCGGAATCATAAGCACCAAGTTTTCTGTGATGGTTAGTAAGGAAAAAACTTCGATTTCGGCCAATTTTCTCATTTTTTCAATATAACCTCACTCGGACCTCTATTCTTGATGAACTCAGTTTTATTTGCATTCTAACTCATCATATAAGACCGTGGAATGGTTGAAACCATTTTTCATATCGGAATCATAAGCACCAAGTTTTCTGTGATGGTTAGTAAGGAAAAATCTTCGATTTCGGCCAATTTTCTTATTTTTTCAATATAACCTCACTCGGACCTCTATTCTTGATGAAATCAGTTTTATTTGCATTCTAACTCATCGTATAAAACCGTGGAATGGTTGAAACCATTTGTCATATCGGAATCATAAGCACCAAGTTTTCTGTGATGGTTAGTAAGGAAAAAACTTCGATTTCGGCCAATTTTTTCATTTTTTCAATATAACCTCACTCGGACCTCTATTCTTGATGAACTCAGTTTTATTTGCATTCTAACTCATCATATAAGACCGTGGAATGGTTGAAACCATTTGTCATATCGGAATCATAAGCACCAAGTTTTCTGTGATGGTTAGTAAGGAAAAATCTTCGATTTCGGCCAATTTTCTCATTTTTTCAATATAACCTCACTCGGACCTCTATTCTTGATGAAATCAGTTTTATTTGCATTCTAAATCATCGTATAAGACCGTGGAATGGTTGAAACCATTTGTCATATCGGAGTCATAAGCACCAAGTTTTCTGTGATGGTTAGTAAGGAAAAATCTTCGATTTCGGCCAATTTTCTCATTTTTTCAATATAACCTCACTCGGACCTCTATTTTTTATGAAATCAGTTTTATTTGCATTATAACTCGTCGTATAAGACCGTGGAATTGTTGAAACCATTTGTCATATCGGAATCATAAGCACCAAGTTTTCTGTGATGGTATATAAAATCCAAGTTGAAGTCATTTCGAGGCCATTAATGTCTTGTGGCTAACAATGCACGAGTGACTAGTTAGGACCACGTACAGAACACAACTCTTAGCTGGAGAAATTATTCAGTGTCTCGGTCCTAACACGTGGCTGCCAATAACAAACTGACACGTGACTCACTTTCTGTCAAAAAGCTGACAATTGTTTTCTCTCTCACCAGTTGTCATGTTGCTATTGGGTATAGATCCACCACCTGGCAGCTACGTGTTAGGGCCGAGCTACTGAATAATTTCTCCCCTTATCTGTGCTCTGTTCTTTTTATTACTTACAAAACTATAAATAAATAAATAAAAAAAACTAGAAAACAAAAGAATGGTCCAAAATGAAATAAACAGAGCATGGCCAGAAAGAGTATCTATTATTGGCAACTGCAGCAATACTGCTGTCTCTTGTCGTGTTTTTTCTGTTTTAGCTGCCCGCATCTTTGTACTGCAAATGTGCAGTGATTTTCCCTACTTTTTATTGGGTTACACAACCTAAGATTTGGGAGTTCCACTCCTTATCCATTTGCTTTCTTAATTAAATATAATAATATATATAGAATTTAGTTATCCTTATCCATTTTAATTAATTTTAGAGTTTCCTAAGTAGAAATATGATTATCTATTCAACACTTTATCATTTAAATAAAAACAATTAAGTGTTAATAGGTCTTTTGGTCCATGATGTTTGATAACTTTTGAGTTTTGGTCAATGATGTTTTTTTTTAACCTTGTTTTGGTACCATATGTTTGTAGATTTTTTCTACTTTTGGTCTAACTGTTACTTTCCGTCCATTTTTTGACATGTTCAAGTCACGTGATCCACTCTAAACTTTAAATTTAGTCCCTCTAATACTTTCTTAACCTTTTTTTTGTTCAATTTAGTCCTGAAGTTTCAAAATTGACCCCAATTGAACAATAGGTCCAATTGAATTTTTGAAACTTCGGGACTAAATTGAACAAAAAAAAAGGTTAGGAAAGTATTAGAGGGACTAAATTGAACAAAATTGAAAGTTTAGGGTGGATCACGTGACTTTTACATGTCAAAAAATGGACGGAATGTAACAGCTGGACCAAAACTAGAAAAAATCTGCAAACATATGGTACCAAAACTAGGAAAAAAAAAACATCATGGACCAAAACCAAAAAATGGTCAAACATCATGGACCAAAAGACATGTTAACCCTTTAATTGATTAGATGTCTCGATTCAAATTGTTACAGCAGTAGGAATTGAAAAATATTCATATCAACATTTTAATTTTTACTGACTGGCCCATCGTTGTCGGATATTATTCTAGGCGTAGATCAAGTATACTATGGTTGTTGCCATCCTAATAGGACGCCTTCCTTGTAAAACTAGGGTGGCAATCGTGTCGTGTCACTAACTACACACACGTCTAAATCGTGTCATGTTAAAAGCATATCAACCCTAAATGTGTAATTGGTTTTTATAACACTAACAGCTCCCGTGTCACACGTGCCACAAACTCATGTCATGCCAAAACAGCTTCCGTGTTGACACGAGAGATGTTCTGACACAAAAAGTATTACACTTTTACCCCAAAACTTTTACGTATATTACAAAATGATTCTAAATCAAGCACTATCATATTTTGATAAATAAATTTAAGTCTCCAATTTTTCAAACAACAAATTTATAAAGAAACTACTTAAATGTAATTAAAAAAAAAATCCAACATTACAACCTTAAACTAGGTAAGCCAATGTATAATTTCAAGTGAATTTGAAGTTAGTA